>JAVTVJ010000355.1:0-138667 GCA_034509425.1 Eopsaltria australis | reverse complement strand
TACATATCAAAGACAAACATTGAAAATAATAAAATGCCATTAATATGAAAATGACACTTTGATAATTTGAGTGAGTTCATTATGAGAAGGAAGAAATAACCAGAGTTGCATTTGCAATGAATGGTGTCTCTGATGGGTGGTGGATATAGACAGGAGAAAAGCCTCAACTGAAGTAAGTCCAGCTGTTCAGGGTGCAGGTGCCTATAGGAAAAGGCTGCTTGTTTTCTAACAAGCTTGAAAATTATCCTGCCACTTAGCCTTGTTCCTTATCTTTGTTAACTGAAAAATACAGAAAATTCATCTCATACAGAAAGCGATGACATTAAAATAGTCGTAAAAAAGGGACATATTATGATATTTATTCAGTTATTTCATTGCATCATTTTCCAAATGGAAATGCAAGCTGATGTGTCAGAGCCAGCTACTTGCATCCTCACAGGCTGATAATTTGCTATTGATGATATTTTGTGAAATGCTGAGTTGAATTTGTTCTCACTGGCAAGAAATCCTGAGTGAAATTTTCTCCTTGAGATGGCATGAAATGGAGTCACCCAGACCAATCTAGAGACTTTTTTGTTGTCTTTATTCAGTAATTACATAAACTTAACTACAAAGTCAGATCCTAATGAATACATTAAAACATAAAAACTTGGTGCCAAGGAAAGATGCAAAATGTACATAGGTTTCTAAATGTGTAGACTTGTAGAGACTTGGAGGATTTATTTCCCTTGTTTCTCTCCTCAGAATGGATTAAATGATTAGTATTTTACTGATCCTATATCAGAAAATACTGTGGAGGATCCAGATAAACTGCAAATATTGAACTAGTTCCCAAAAGATGAATGCTAGAAGTCATTAAGAATGCAGATCTACATAAGTGCAGTTCAAGTTTCCAAAAAAAGCCTAAAACCCTCCTGCCGATATGTCCTGATGCTGTCTGTATTGTTTTCTGCATTGGCTCACAGCTGACTTTCAATGCCATTTTAAGACCTCAGTGCAAATTTTTACCCAGACCTTTGGTGTCCTCCCCTGTCAGGCAAGAACTACATGTTCATGCATGCCTGAGCACACTCCTAAAAAGCACAAGGACCAACACTTCCTCCTTAGCCTAGCAGGGTGTACCCTTAGCTTATCCTTGAGCACAGCTCAGTCTTTGCCCATAGCACTTTTGTGCTCATGCCCTCCTGCCAAATGGACAGCACATCCAAAATTTGCCAATTTCACCACATCTGCTGGCAAGAGACAGTTTGAACAATAAAACATACAGATTGTTTTGTTTGTATGAAGATAAAGTGTTGGAAACAAATGGTTACGAATAAAAGTATTTTAGTGGGGTTTTTTTTTCTCTCTGCCTTTTCAGTTGTTCTGACATATTTCACTGGGATTGCAGTTCTTGGGGTTAGCAGTTGGACATCTGGCCATCCAGGTCTCTCGCATATTTTCTGAGTACTGAATAATTTTCTCTTTTTTCCTTCTAGATATACTTCACTCAGGTTCTCCTTGATTCCTTATAAATGGAGTATTGAAGGCTGGGAAAGAGGGGAGGGCAAAAGGGTAATGTCAGAAGGAGATACCTTCTGGCTGTTTTCACTCTGCTCTCTTGATACATCTGCCTTGCTGGATATCTTTGTGCTTTAACTTAAAAATTATTTTTTTCATGCCTAGATGTTCTTGTGTACTTTCTTCCAAGATACATTTTACCTTTCTTTTTTTTTTTTTTTTTTAAGTTTATAGTATTAAAAGAGTACACATGGACATCATCTATTCTCCATAACATCTCTCAAGTTGATGGTGTCCCATGCCATTTTCTAAAAGAGATCATGCAAAGATGGTGTAATGAACCTATTTTGAACAGACAGAGGACATTGAATTCATTTGTTAGTAAAAGCCACATGCCTTTGTCCTGTATTTATTCTTGGGGTTTGTGGCCTAAATCAGTATTATTTCCTTGGGTCCCATGTTCTTATTTTCCATACAGGGAGTGTTGCACTAGATTGGATGATATTTGCAAAAATGAGGTGTTTGTGTGTGTGTTTATGTATGTTATAATAGCTTTAAAAAATGTGACAGTATGAAAAGGAATATAATTCCTTCTGCATGCATGAGGTATTGTCACATAGTCGACAGATGACTTTAAATTATTTCATAGCTAAATTTCGCCTACCACATTCAGTCTCCCTGCATTTCTGAGAAAATATTAAGTAAATTCATATAATGTACTTAAAACAGAAGCACACCAAAAATATAACTAAAAATCTAGTCAGTTTGCACATCCAGAAGTTTCCTCTGTTCTGTTGTCCAGATGTTTTCTGAATTCTCTATATGGCTCCCAGTATCATATACAGGCAGCAGGCAAGAAACTTCAATTGAACTGTGGGTGCTGTCTTAGAAAGTAATCCACTTCAGTGGCAACAAAACAAAATTGCAAAAGAGGAGAGCTGAGATTTCAGTAGGTAGAGGTTCCTACCTTAGAGGCACCTGTGTGAGCAAAGAAGGCACCATGAGGTGAACCATTAGTCATGGGACATACAATGTGAGATGCTTGTTTTAAGATCTAGAAGTACGAATTACTCCTTTTATTGTTGTAGCAGTGGTAGCACTAACAACTAAGGAAGTCTTTTTTTTCTCACAAAAATATGGTTTGGAAGGAAGCTAACCATGCACATCTAACCTCTGGGAAAAGTGTGGAAACTGGATGACTAAACCAGAGTTTGAAGGCACACAAATGTACTTAGCTATCTCATTTGGGATCTCCAGGATTTTAATGTTTAGCCTATGTGGTTTCTGTATAAGCCGGATAAGTGCAGCATCAAGGGAAGTAAATAATGCAATCTGTCCCCAGACCACAATACTAAGCAACTTTAGTTACAAGAACACATTTATTGTCTTCAGTGGAAGGATTACTGCATGTGCTCCTTGGAAAGCAGTTATGTATTGACAAACACTTTAAAATCTAGTGATTCTGCAGGAAGCTGAATATATTTTTAAATCTTTCATCCTCATATATGCACATCTATATGTGCATCATAGGTATGCCTCTATGAACAATTGGAAAGAAACAACTATGGGTGTCTTTTTATATGTAACTTTATATACAGATCCATGTAAATGGACATTTATATATTTTGGTCAATGAAATGCGTTTTTGAGTTCTTTTGATGACTATTAGTCTTGGGACTAATAGTTATGTTTTAGGTTAGAAGTGCCTTAAATGTATTCTTTTCAGATAGAGGAGTTTATTAGTTCATTAAAGGTTGTGTCTCTAGCTCTCAAATATCTGATAGCTTCAATTTGTGAGGGCATGTCATTCACAATTGTATTGTCTTTTCTGGTATGAAGTTCAGTATTATTGTTTGCTCATGTGTAAACAAAGCTTGAAGTTTTATCTTCCATTAATGAAGTTGAAATGAGTTAATATAAAGCAGAATGAGAAAGCCAGAAGCTGCCAATATTAATTCTTTTTTTATTGCTTCTGGAGTTGAAAATAATGAAAATATCCATTATCATCAATTAGCTTTGATTTCCTTACTTTTCCTGGGAATGGTTAATTTTTAACCCAATAGTTTGTTTAACATTGAAAATGTCTATAGCTAGTACAAAAATATGTGAAGAGGTGGTCAGTTTTATGAGATCATAACCATAATGTGTTATTTTGTTTCCAAAGAAAATGCAAAGTCACTTACTAGGTCAAAAGGACTCCATTAGTATGATGGTGGTTAACATTCCTGGGTTCAAAGCAAACACCGGTTTCTGCAGGTTTATTGGTAAATGTTCATTGCCATTTAATATTCATGGCAGTTTATAAGAACGCTTGAAATAAATTGAGCCCATTAATGATAGGACATAAGTCAGTCTGGCTTCTGGTGTGAGGATTTTGTTAAAAAGATTGTTCTGAGTCCTTTATTTATCTCAGTACCAACCTTAAATGCTGCACAGCTCTTTTTTCCTCTGCAAGTTCAACAACAGCCTCAAGTACCCCCTTGAGAGCATCCTTCACTAGCATATTGTGACAGGCTGGTCTGTCCAAAACACCCAGACTGTGGGAGGAATTCAAGTGCTGTTGTGCTGCTGCTTCTGCAAAATGCCTGCAATGTGGTGTCCAGCTCCTTCAGTAATGGGATGCCTATTCCATCACACACAGGCTTAATTAACACCCGGTTTAAAGGCTCATTGCAATCCAGATGCTTGCAAAGAACTGAGCTGTGAAAGTTTTTCACTCCATCCATTTTAAGTGAAGTGAAATTGCTGCAGTTTGATGAAGGAGGCTGGGTTTGTAGTTTGTAAAACCCTATCACTTCAGGTAAGGTTTTGCAAAAATAAAATGAGAGATAAATATGACCTTGTCTTCATTTTTATTCAGGCACAGAGGTTCAGTGAGGAATAAGAGAAGGAAAGAAAATCAAATAAAGGTGTTCATCTTTTGACTTAGCCTGAGTTATAGCTTTTATGAAATTAAATTTTATTAATTTGCTATAGCAAGATTAAAAATAATATTAATCTGTGAGAATTTCAGAGAAAATACATTTTGGAAAAGTTTTTTTAATCTCCCTGCAACTCTCCTTCCTTCATAGTACCATAACCTTTTACCCTTTTCACTGGCATCTATACTTTACAAATAAATTTTTTAACTCATTCCTTTGGTGGTCAGCTCAGTATCAGTCTTCGGAGACCACAGCGTGAATACTGACCAGATTCCTACCTCTCTTGTAAATTCTGCCGTTTCTGGAACCACAGGGCCTTTTTTTTTTTCAAATCAAGAACTTATTGTTTCATGCTGTACACCTTCCATGCAAATTGAGCAACCTTGCAAAAAAAATGAGAAGTAGTGAGTGGAGAGTTCCAGGACATTTGAGGTGAATGTCTCTGAAATGAATGCCTTGCCTAGTGGGAGAATGATGCATATGGGGTGGAGTAGCTAGTTTTTTGAGAATGCAGGAGAAGAAATGATCTGCTTATACTAGTGGTATCTTCCTGGCAGGAACATATGTCATACCTAGTTTATAGAAACACACTTCCAAAGTGTTTCACTCAAGGCTTGTTTGTGTCATATAGCAGCAGTCAAAAAGCCAGGCTTTAGAGGAGCATGTGAAGAGCTTCCTGCTAGGCTGAGAGGTTTTAGAGATATGAAAGCTGACAGATATGGCACAAGCACATGCAGTTGAAAATAAACCAGTTATGGCTCATATGCAGATCCAAGCATTGTAAATTCTTGGTATCTCTGCTATGTCTCATTTTTATGAATAACTGTAGGAGACAGCAGAAGTGGCAGTGCCTGAAATGTTTTCTGCTTGTTGGATGATGGCAAGTAAATTCAGTAACCTCCAAGTGAAGGAAGTGACCTTTGAGAGTTAGGGACATGCGCAGTCCATTGAGGTGAAAGCCTGTGGAAAGGATGGTTTGGACACCTTTGTTCCTTTTTGCTGTCTGCTATGTAAGATTTATTTTCCTGAGATACTTCAGTGTAGATCAGACTTAGGGATGCTTCAAAGTCAGTCTCAGGTTGGGAGACGAGCAAGAAAATAACAACAATAATAACAATGAAAACAACCCCAAACAAAAAACCAAACCACCAAGAAATTGGTGAAATTCTTGAGATTTCCTTCTTTGGAAGGAAAATAAAAATTATGAGGAGTTTCAAATTAGAAGCAGTATTTTAGAAGTTATACATAAAGAAATAAACAATCTTTGGAATAAAGAATTACCTGCCAGTTGTCCCCTATCACACAGAGCAGTCCCTGCGGTTCTTTCAGTAGATGCACACATACACAAGATGACTTCTGCATAAAAGTGACAGTGTTAGATATAGCTTTTTTTAGGAGGTTTATATGCATACCTGAGTTATAGGAGTGTTTGAAAAATTAATTTACCAGAATGTTTTTATTTGGTGACAAGAAAATGAAGCACAAATAAAGAATGAACCATGCCGTAAGGTAAGAACCTGTTTTCTTGTTTGTATCAGGTTTGGAGATTTTCTCTTTGTGATAATTGTGCAAAACTATTCCATTTGGCTTCCAAAATTAAGACAGTTAAAACCCCTAAATATTGTATCTCTTAGATAGCTGATAAAGCCTGGGACATATCATTAAAAGTATTTTACAAATGGCTCTAAAGAGAATATGTTCAGAGACACTTTCTTAATAGAATAAATTATTCCATATTTTACCATTACTCAAAGTTTCTTAAAAAAATATAAGAGAAAAACCATCAAATTCGCTTACTGCAAAGCATAAATAAATTAATTGCATAGGATTGGAAGTTAAGAATACTTGATTGAATATTCATTGGTGTAAATCGAACATACTCCTTTATCAGGGATGGAATTGCTCTAGATCTGGACATTGAGTAGATTTTGACTGAGAATCTCAAAGGACCAGCACATTTTCTCTTCATTGCCTAGCAAGGAATTATGAACAAAGTGGGTTTTTCCATGTGTCTCTCCCACATATATGCAGTCTCCCATGAAATGTAAGGTAAGAAAATTAATCATCAGATTCCTAATGAAAAAAAAAAAGTTTTGAACCAAATGAAAAACAAACCCACAACAAAAAACCCTAAAAACCAAAACAAAAATGCCCCAAGAAACCATGGGGGTTATCACTAAAACAAAATGGAAACAATTAATATTTTAACCAAAACTTCCCTGTTTTGTATCATTAGAGTATTTGAAGTTCTATTGCTTTTGCTATTTTGGACTAGATACTAGGCTGATATAAATTACTACCAAATATTTTCAACAGCTACAGATCTACACTGTCACCTCTGTGAAAGAAATCATCAAAAGTTACCAGTATAGTGAATCCAGAAAGAGAGAAGAAATGAAGAGGAAAATTATAGACCTAAAGGACAGTAAATTATATCCTCCCCAGTGCAAATGATCTGAAACCAAAATGAAAATGAAAATTGACCTTGTCTCAGATCTCTACATGAGACTATACATCACATATAGAGACTCACCTAGGCTTTACAAACCAGCAGTTCTTTGCATTTCAGCCACATTTGTGAGATGCTGATATTCCTTCACCCTCCATTCACAAAGTACATAGATAGATGATAGATAGCTCTTGGCCTGCTGATATTGTTCAAGATCTTAGAAGTTTTCTTAATGGAATTCATAATTCTTATACAATTCAAAAGACAAGAATTACAAAGACAGACAAGCACAAAAATAAGTTTCTATTAAATAACAAAGATGAAAAGAGTAAAATATTGAGAGCAGTCAGTGTGTTCTCAACTAGAAATAGCCATCCCACTAAAAAAACTCCATAATTCATCTATGATTGAAGTGATAACTGATACAGGACCACAGCATAAACTCCTACCTTCAGGTCAAAATTTTCAGCTATATTCTGTGTATTCTATTAAATAAGGAAAGATTTGGGATAACTATATTATTTCAGTGAGTTATGTGATGTATGATGATGTACGATATGATATATGACTAAATTGTCATAAATATCAGTATTTAGAAAAAAAGAAACCTTGAAGTCCCACCCCAGTTACTGCACCCTATCTGTGAGAGTCAGTGAATCTGACAAGCATGTGGACAGGTAGGATGGTAGTCAGTTGTTTGGTTTGAATCATACTGGAAAGTAATTCTTCTGAAAAATATCTTCTAACAATAGACCTATAGAATTTCAGAATGAGATGATTTTTTGGTAAAGATCTTCAGGCAAAATTGATCAGCACTAATAAATCCCCAATTTATAAAATTATGCATTTCTGTTATTTTTATATATTCAGTGTTCGGCTATAAATTCCAACGTGGAATAAATCTCTGAATTGTTATCTACAAGCACACACCACCTAAGGAAGAAAACAGGGGCACTAACAGCTGCATGCAGTTGCTGTGGTGTGACATGAAAGCTTGCTGAGTGACTTGCCAGTAATAGCTCCTTACTTGTCAGCCCCATAGGGAGAGGAGAGCACCAAGAACTCTGCAAGAAAGGCTAACATTACTTGGCACTGGTTTAAAATATCTGCATTCCCACACTTTCAGGTGTTCCCTGAAGTTGCTAACTTAAATATTTACCAAGTAGTATGCTTTTGTGAAGAATGTATTTAAAATAATGGAGAGACTTAGCAAGGGCTTACTGCTTCCTGGGGAAGTCTGGAAAAGAGCATTGCATTATAAGAGAACAGTTCAGGGCCCTGACAGACACCTGCTTCATGCAGTATTTGTTTTTTATGCAGAACAGTCCTCTTTCTAACACAGGGTGTGACAGGTAACTGAGAGGGTTTATGACAGAGTTGCTCAAAGGTGCATTTCTATACATATTTCTTTCCCATACAAATATATCAATGACAAAAAATAAACATAATTACATTTCAATTATTCATAGCAAATCTATTAGATACACTAAGTAGTTTATATTTCCTGTGCTGTAGCTTTCACTTTAGGCTAAGTTAAGTTTAATCATCTTACGTTGTTAAGAGCACACACAACAACATTTGCCACAATAACTTGACTGAGTTTTAAATTAAATTTAAACAGCTCTCCTTCTTAAGGGTTGTTTGTATTCCCATTGTGTTGACTGGATGGGAATATTGCAATAAAGGAAATAAAAATATAATAATAAAATACCTTTCTCTTTTAATCTACTTGTAACCTCTCTCACATAAGGTTCCCTTTTTCCGCACCACCCTTCAAGAATTTGAATGATATGCTGATTTCTCCACTAAGAGCATCTATGGCTGTAGCTTAGGACAGTGGTTTAGGACCAGCTGGGAAAGGTCTCTGCTTTTTGTCAGATGCAACTGGAATTCATAATGGATATGCATTTGCTCTGAGAGACAAAAATAATCTCAGAACAAAAGCAGGTTGAGGTTTTTTCTTAGCTTTGTCAGCACCACACCAACACATGGACACTAATGGATATTCATCTAATATTCCTCATCCAATTTTTTTACCAGTTCAAAGCTCTCTTTTAACAATAAGACATTTTTTTAAGTATTTCAGGAGCTTCAGCTATGGGAAATCAACTACTTGAACCAAAAATGTGTGTGTACATGTTATCTGCTTACAGTGAACAAATAGAAGATTTTAATGCAAAGCCACTACATTTTGTATGCTTGTAAACAGCTTGATACAGAACTGATTACATAAATGTGACCATATCCCTCTTTTGAATATATCAAGTAGGAAGTTCAGTGCAGCATTGTTGTAATTCAGTCTAATTGTCAGCCAGTTCTCTGTGGAGCATACTGGAGTTGATTGGAGCTGTATGTTAAAACACACAAAAGAAAAGATATGGGGTTGCAAAAGATACCTGCGAAGAGTACAGTTCATTGGAAAATGTCTGTTCAGCAAAAGAGTCCTGACACACCCTGAAATCATGCAGCAAAGCTTTCTTCAGTGCATAGATTTAAGTTAAATCTGACTGAGGCACACTCAGATTTATGAATTCTTTGAAGGTCCAGTAAGTTTGAACTCATTTGCAATTGAAATAAAGTGTTATTTGAAAGTCATTCTCTAAAAAGGGGAAAAAATTAAGAAAGAAGAGCTTTTCTGCTGAAGAGACTCAGGCAATTAATTAAACCTCTTCAGGAAATAGCATAAGGGCTTACAAATAAATAGTGGTTATTATCAGGAACAAGTGCAACAGTGACAGGACAGCGACATTACTTTCCAGTGACAAATTAATTTATTTTCTGATTTTTTTTCAAAGCATAATAATATAACAACACTACATAGTTTAATAAGGAAGTAACACAAATTGTTTCATTAGCAGAATGGGGTTGTTACTGAACATTTATTCTTGTTCCTTTTAGCTTATTGAATGGAATGGCTCTATTAGAAAGTAGAATTTTTCAAGGTTTCATTTTAAATTATTTTACAGGGAATTATTTCAGAAAAATTGATGCAGAACCTGTTTACCTTGCTTATCTGTAAAGTTTAAGTTGTAATACAGATGGAAATATTCCTACTATTTTCTGATTTGACAAGCAATAAGTAGCAAAGCTGTTGCATGTTACATGGGCTGTCAGTGATAAGAACACTGGAGGAAGAACACTGAACTGATGGATTCTGACACTGATTTTCAGTCCACTGTTGTAGAAGATGTTCAATCAGAATAACCTGTTACAGTGGCTGTGGATTATTTTTGAGTCTCTCAATGCATTCCCTTTCAGCACTATAAGTCAAGGTTGTCAGAAGTTCTGAGTCACTGCAACCAGATCACAGTAGGATTCATTGCACTTTACCTGTCTAATAAGTTAGATGTGTCACCTAATTTAGATATCCCTATGGTAAAAAGGAAATCTCTGTTGATTCTGCAGTGTTGATAGACATTTATACAGTGTAGGATGAATTGCTGTGTGGAGATGTCTCTTTCTCCTACTGCCTACAGAAAGCACCTGGACAATTATCTTAGACTAAGCACAATCCTTAAAGTTCATGGAGATGAATAGCATGCTCAGTACAGGTGAAATAGCTGTGATGTCCTGAGCACCTTCTGTCAGTATATTTGGAATTTATTTTGTTTTGTGGATGTAGGAAAAGCTGTTCACTTCAAATAAGACTTTCTGTATTCCCAGAGGTGAAGATACGTGCTTGCTCTGCCTAGAGAAAATCTCTTTGCCTGGATTACTCTCAAGGTCTGAGATTTCACCTTGTCCTGGGAGGGATTTTTTTAATATTTTTGTGAGTTCTTGAGAATGCACTATAATGGTATGGAGAATGGACAGATACCTGAAATGTTAACAAGGAAAGGTTTTCCATAGGACAAGATTTCTATAGCTTATGAGTTTCCAGAGGTTGAAAGCTTTGCAGGCTCCTGGACCATACTTCATCAGTAAAAATTGGTTTTATTTGTGAGATAAAAGTTAGAAGGTTTTTAGACCATCTGTCCTCTCTGTCAGGATTTATGTAGCAGCTTTATACCTTTTACTTTACTAATGATGTAGCTCTTAACATCCTCATTTCTGAGAAGTCCAAACTGTCTTTTAGGTATAGTTTTTATTAATGTGTTGGCCCCTGTTTTCATTATCTCAGATTAATTTTTAGTACACTTCTTTCATTTTATTGTATTTAAACCTTAAATCATTAAAAAGCATAAAAGCTGTGTCGTTTGAGATTGGAGGAGCTGTCCAATTTTACTAGCCTCTTTGACAATATGATCTAAGCCATAAGCTATTATCACCATTAGAGCCATAAGAAAATTTTATTTTTTGTTTTTATGGTGTGGTATGTTTCTTTATTTGGAGAATGACTATTAAAAAATTCAATATGGCAATGTGGATTGACAAGCTTCATTTTGCAGTATTAAATTTAATTATATAAATCTGAATTTTCCCCATTAGAAGTCTAGGGATGACATAAAGTACTTTTAAATTTGATGTCTGCTGTAACTCTTGATGAAACATAAAAGTTAACAGTTCAAGTAGGCCTTTTATTTCTTTAAGGAAATACTACAGCTCAGAAGAGTTTTGTGAGCCTTTTGTGTAAGCAGGAACAATTCTTAGCATTGCAGAAAAGAGCTGATATTTTATAAGAAAGAATAAGTGAGATGTATGCTTTAACAAATAGATAACTAGTCCTTTATCTTTTTTAAAGTCAAACAACAGCTATTGAAAAAAAAAAGATTATGGAGCAGTTTATTGAACAAAAGTCTGGTCGTCACTTGACATTCTTTCCCTGCTTTGCCATTCAGGTATATTTGAACTTTGGGAAATATTAATGAGAAATTAATTTAGTCAGGAAACAGGAATAACCATTTGGCATATTTTTCACAATGTCATGGTATGTAAAATGGTCCTTGCAATATCAAATGCTTCTGGGGAAATATGTAGACAATCCTTGGGTGAAAAAATGGGGGGTGTTCTGTGGAACAGGGAAGTAACAACCACTTTAGTGTCTGTAGTGCACTCTGTGTTTAGTTTGTCCTGTTAAACCATCTCATTGAATAACTTTTGAGACCAGAGTTGTATTTCATGTGCAAAACTCAAATCTGGACTTGAAGTCCATTAGACAAGCTATGCAGAGTTGCAAGCAGGGATTTGGGTCTGGTCAGTGCTAGGAAGCAGAGTACAGAGGTCTGAATACCATTTAAATCTTCCTCAGTTTGAGAATTTTGATGTCTGCATTTTATTTAAGATCTGTCTGGATTGGACAGGTACTAACATAAATGTGTCCCAAGCAGAACAGGTAGAGTGAAGTGAGAGCGTGCCCCTCCAAAGCTGCAAAACCTATGCATATCTGCTAATTTTACCATGGAGCTTACTACAAAAATATACCTATAGGTGACACTAAGTGTCTAGATGACGCTCAAAGTGGTTCAGTACTGTCTCTGAGTATTGCTGCTGATAAAAGTGTTCAAGTGATTTGGTAATTTGAGAATGGTTTCTAAAAAGCACAAAATATTAGTTGCATTTGGCATTCCTTTGGATGATTTTTGGGACCCCCTCTCTAAATAATTAAGTGCTGAAAGGTCTTTATTGACCAGTAGTTAACAAAAGTTGACAGACAGGAGCAAAGTGTGGTGGAAAAGCATCCCAAGATCTCCTCGCTCAGTTCACTCTCTTCAGCTTTGTCACTCACTCAACCATCACCATCATGAGCATGGCATTGATTTACATATGCAAGAAAAAAACCCTATTTTTGGCAGGAATTTTCCTGTTGCTTTCAATTAACTATGACTAATAATCCTTGAAAATAGCTGCATGAATGGGAAAATTTCTCATGGTAAGCAACTATGCCACTCCTAGCTTTGCTTGTATTACCTGTTATTATTTATTTTACTTATGAAGCAGAAAAACATTTCTTTTTTTCTATATGCTTTAAGTATACTTATGTTTAATTTTTCCTTGCAGAAAATGTAGTTTATATTCTGTCCCTTTTTGGGAAGATAGAGAAGTTACTTGCCATGTCTAGCTATGTCCCCTACATGGTGCAGAATAAAATACTACTATTTAAAAATTTTATTGAAAAAAAGATTGGGAATAGGGAAATACTTTCTAATCAGGTCTAACCACATCTATATCTAAATAATTTGTTCTACTTACTTTGTGACCAATAGGAAAACTGAAAAACCTACTTGGTTTTTCTGTGTTTCTTGGTTTTACTGTGAAAAATGCATATGTAAGGTAAAGAGAAGATTTCAGATCTGTGACCACTCTCCTTTGTTCTCTTCCCAGCCCTAGATTCACTGGCTTGTGCACTCTTGCTGTTGCTATTTTGGAATATTATGCTGATGGCAGCTTCATCTGCATTTGGTGGCAGAATTTAGCCTTTCATAAGCTCCATGCATGTGCGAAAACATGGCCACTACTGAGCTCTTCTTCTTCATCAGCTGCTCATAAGTTTCGATCTATTTTCAGCTGAGAATATTAGCACAGTGCTACTGAGGGTGTGAGCACACCAGCACACTGACACTGCAAATATCAGCAAGAGCTGCTTGAGTGGCTTTTTGCTCTGCACTGTGATATAAATCCAGCCTTGCTCAAGACAGCTCAGTTTTCAGGAAACAGGAAAGTTTTCTTGAAAGGATCTCAGTCTCTCATCTGTAGGAGCTAAGCATGTTGAAGTTTTGGTTTAATAATATCTGTCATTGTTTAGTTTTTAGTTTGTTTTTAATTAGAAAATTGTGTTTGGGCATCAACATTGCCACAGAGATAGTGGAATCGACAGCTGCATATAAATACCTGAGCTTTATTTGTTTGGCAGTTGTGACTCTGTGTACTCCTTTGATGGATGATCCTACTCTCCAATCACAAAATAGGTCAAGGCCATGACACACAGGATTCTCCAGCCTTGAGTCTTATTACATTGTGAGTTATAAACGCCTTTCTTTCCCACTTGAGAAATTAATATTTTTGTAGTAAAATGCTGATCCCAACAAAAGGTGAAAATTTTCTCTGTAGTAATGATACTAATATTTCCGGGGAGGAAAAATAAGGGTCATAGATTATAAAATTAAATGTATGGTTTAATTCTTCTTGAACAGATTGTATTCCTAATAGTAAAATGAGTTAGTGACTTCTGATTAATCTCTTAATTCCTTTCTCTGATAAGGCAAGACTAAATGACAACAGATTTACATACTCCTAAAATAAATACTTCAGGTTTTCCTGCAGTAATAAAAGGAAAAACCCCCTCTTTATATCGATATAAATATTAAAAAAATTTCTGCATTAAGGTTGATGCCTTTTAGATCTGGGCTGTGTTCCCTGCAAGAAAACAAGGTCACCTGGATGCATTGAAGATGAAGCCCTTGGATCACCTGCAATGAGACCTGAGTTGTAGTCAGTCATTTGAGTGTCATGGGATTCAGTCAGTTCTTTCCTCATAACTTGCATATTTCCATAACAAATACAGGACATTACTGGATCAGTAAAGGTGCAACAGAAGCCTCTTTTCCAGAAACTTCAACTAAGGTGTCTTTATTCTCCCTCTATAGTCCTGTCTCTAGTGTCCCCCACAGCTATCACTTTGTCACAAGCAGTTCTGTTTTTCCACTGCAGTTCCTCACAGGAAATGCCTAGAAGGTAAATATATATACTAATACAGCTTTGCTGTACTACAGAAGAGCTTGTTGGGGTTGCATTCCAGAAACATCTGGAAAGAAAAGGATTTGCCTGTTGACTTGAGGTGCCTCCTGTAGCTGATGCTTCTGAAAATACAACTAAGTTAAGTTTAAATTGCCCTAATATTTACCTTTAATTTAAGAGATGTGCATTATCTGAGATGTGGCTTTGGGCATGCAGCAAAGGTGCATTTATTCATGGTCCCATGTGGTGGTGGAGGAGGGAGTAGCTCAGGTGCCTTTTGTGATGACAATGTGACCCAAGGAAAGGAGAGTGTGGCCTCTCAGTAAAACACTGTCTGCAGTTCATGGGTGCAGCACCAAAAGGTGCAGAACATGGAGCCATCACCTGCGGCCCTGGGAAAACCTCTGGTGCCACAGGGAGGAACTGGGACAGATACTGCTGGGATTGTCATCTCTTGAGTTCAGTAGTGTAGTTTTACCAGGAGCCACACATTGGCAACCTGTAACTTCTTCCTGGTGGCAACAACTATTTTCCATTTCGTTGTTATTAATTTTTAGTTTGAATAGAGTGGGGGAGTCCAGAGGATTGGTGTGGAAGGAGACCTTGGTTTTTCTTGTGGGTGAGAGGGAGAAACTGTGAAAGTCTCAGAAGAGAGACCTACAGGTCAAGTGCTGAACTTGGGAGTGCAAGGAGATCCTGATGGTAGGAATGGCCTGAGGGCTGGGGGGATGGAGCAGTTCTTGCTACGGCTCAGAAAATGATTGAAGTCACTAAAATTGAAAGTGGGAGCAATGTCTTGAAGGACAGTGAAAAAAAGGAACAATGTATCCATCTTTTACATCTATTCAGTCTTTTGGTTGCTTTGAACTTTCTTTGCTTAAGAAGTTAAGTGTTCTAGTTCATATTCACATAAAACCTGGATTTTTTTTCAAGTTTCAAAGTCTTCTGATGTTTGAGGATTTGACTGATGTGAGCTCCTGTCATTCTGCTCTGTGAAATGAACATAAGGTTTCAGGTGTGATATTTGCAGCTAAGAATATTATTGCCCTCGGTAGCTGCATAGCACCAGAAAGTAGTTGTCATATGTAGCAAATTAGGGATAGAAATATATTTGCTGCATTGTTAATCATTACTGTATATTAAAAGTACACAGATGAGCAGGACAGACTTGTAATTCTGTTTTGTAAATCTCCAGCATAGGGAGTATATGAAAATAACATATGGTTAAAGTCCTAATAAGATTAAAGATATGAAAATATTGACAAATTTATTCATTTACTTCTGGAATCTATATTATGAAATCACACTCAAGTGAGATATCACTGATAGGCACTGGGGGAAAAAAATCACATGGTAAGCTGGGATGGCAAAGAGAAAATACACTTTGAGGTTTCTTGCTGGTGAGAGTGACACATAATCATTACTAACCACATTGCCAGCCTGACTCAACCGAGGTTACAGATGGAATTTGAAGATCAAAACATCACAGTTTCCTCAATCTCACCCAGAAGAATAGTGTACAAGTGTAGAGCTGAATGACCTGTCTATGAAGCAGATTTATGTATTAAGTATCCAAAAAAGCACTTAACAACAGTTTGTTTAAAATACTATTAGAAACTCACGGGCCTGTGTGCTGTGTTTTTCTCCCCTCTGCATTTAAATGAATATGAAAAAGAGGAAATATTTGTAAATGTTTTATTTTAATAGTGTGTGGCAGTGTTTCTAAAGTATTTTCTGATATATGACCTGCCATTTAGAGTGATTGTTTTCCTTTATATGAATTGAAATACTTTTAAAAATTGAAAGGAAATAAAAATTATGTCTAACCTATTTGTTTGAGATGTAAGTATAAAAAAAACCCAATGTGTGTATGCATAGATAAAGCCATGGGTTCTCTTCTACTGTAGGATTTCATATCCTTTTAAGTGGTCTCAGCCAGCATATTTCTTTCTGAGTTACAACTCTCTGAACTGTGCTTAAAGATAAAGTATGCTAGCACATCTTTTAATGTGTGTGAATGAGAGTACAGTCAAATACGTGTTATGCAAGGTCTAGGGGATCTTTCTTCTGAAGTTTTCTTTTTGACAACTTCTAGAACAGTAGCTGCAGACAACAATGTTATAAAGGAATAAATATACCTTTTGGTGTTTACCTGGGGATAGTGTGTGGATGTTTGTGAAGGGAAGGAAGTAAAGGGATGGTCCTAGAAGAGCATGCACAGCATACAGAAGCAAGTAAAGCTTGCTCTGTTGTGGTTGCTATGGGAGGAAGGAGTGGTCCCTGTAGTAGTTCGTGGTCTGCTGCTCACACATAAGGGAGCTGACACACACACTCACATGAGTCAGAGCAAGAGAGACACATTTCAAACTGTTACTCACTGGTACAGAGCTCTTCATGTCCTGCCCCCAGGACTACATTCCTACTTTCTTTGACTATCTGTTATTCAAAAGACTATGTTCACTAAAAGGTGACCTTCTTGGTATAAACAGATAACAAAGTAAAAAAGAACCCCCTCTTTGCAGAACTTTCCAGAAATACACAGACTGAAAGCAGACTGCAAGCAGACTGAAACAGGAGGGCAACCTGGAAATAAGTCGGTTCAACACTTCGGTTTTTTAGATAGTCAGTGTCAGTGATCTATGTTATAGTGCCCCAGTGGAGCTGTAATTTGGTTTGGGATGATGACCCTAAAGAAGAAACCATGTTTTAACTCTGCTTGTTGAAATGGAAGATGTTCAGATTTGGGATCTCACATATTTACAAAGATTTAATTATCATCATCCTGGATCTGTCTAGATTTTAATTTCTTGACCTACTGAGGCAAGGCTCTGGTCCTTCTGTCTTTTGGGACATTTAACTCACTTAGATGAAAAAGTCACCAAGATGGAAAACTGAGCTCTTAATAAAATTCACTCTCTTTTTATTTCTCTTCTGGAGAGTATTTAGCTCATTACAAATAGCTGCAGAAAGATTTTATTGTAGATACTTAGAGAAATACAATTATTGCCTGCAATTTACTATTTGTTAATTATTTTATCCAGGCGCTTCTAATTAAAATCTTCTGTCCTTTTGCACCTCTAGTGATTCAGATAAAACAGATAACAATAAAATAAGTTTTAAGAAAAAGTATAGAATCCAATAAGTCAAGTGTACTTTACCATTAAAACAATGTGATAAAGACTAGCTGAGATAAACAGTCCCTGTGTTATCGTTGTGGTATGCCCAGAAGGAACAAAAAGATGAAACAGCTCCATCTGTTTATAGATGAATTTTGTTTTATTAGAAAAGAATTGTGGGGACCTCAAGGTCATGATAAAAAGAGGCAACAGTCTCCTCCTTCTACTACTGCAGCCTTGGGTCTTTCAGAGCCTACAAAAATGTGTCTCTTATTTGTATCCTCTTACAGTACAAACCTTTTCCATAGGATTGCAGTAATAATCTGCAGAGTTGTAAAATGGGAAATCCTCATTCTATCCCTTAAAATGCACCTGGCAATTTAGTGCTTTTACAGGCCACTAAATCATAATGTATTCTCTCACTCTGTTCTCCTCCTACCCCTCCTTTAAATAAGATGTAAATGTGTAAGGAGCTCTGAAACTCCATAGAGACTCTCTCTAAATATCCATGAATCAGGAGTGCTTATGCTGAGCCTGTAACCCAATGCTTGGTGTCTGTTTCCTCTTGCTTTTTTTCCTGTATTGACTAATAATGAATTCATCAATTACAGTGACTTAGCACATAATTCCAATAATGTAATTGGAACTGGAAGGTATTCTTAAAGTAAAAACATGCAAGAGCCTGTGAGATCAAAAACTAAAGCCTTGCACTATCCATACCTGGTTAAAAAGGCACAGATTTTCATTCTTAATGAAATAAGGTCTGTCCAAGGTTCTAGTGGCAAATTCTAGGAGGAATACAGAACAAAATATAACCTGTCTAAAAGCATCTATTGACACCTAAGAAAACAATTGGAAAGTTGCCTTTTTTGTCTTTTTCATTCATGTAGGTGTTACAGAACTTGTGTAGTTATGTTCCACACTGAGGAGAGTTTTATTTCCCTTGATTTGAGCATTTCTTTGAGAGCTGTGGACATGCAGTGTTTAAGCCTGTCTCTTACACTATTCTAATCATGAATTTACCTTTAAATTTTTCAGAATGGGGCTGACCTAATGAACCACTTTTACAAGACTATTTTTTTTTCCATATTGAAAAGCTCAATCAGTAATCCAAAGTAAAGTGTTGTACTAGGTCTGGCTGGAATGGTGTTAACTTTATTCATAGCAGCCCCCATGGTGCTGTGTTTTGGATTTGTGACTAAAGCAGTTGGTCAATGTTTTAGCTATTGCTGAACAGCACTTCCACAGCATTTTCTCTTTTCCTCACTCTTCCTCACAGAAATTAGGGTGATGAGGGGCAAGGAGTAGGGAGGGTACACTGCAGCGATAGGTGATGTCAACTGACCAGAGGGATATTCAAACCATATGATGTTGTGCTGAGCCATAAAAGCTCAGGGAAAGAAGGAGGAAGAGGGGAATACCTGTGGTTATGGCATTTATCTTCCCAAGTGACTTTTGCATGTGACGAAGCCTTCCTTTCTTGGAGGTGACTAAAGAGAGGTTTATGTAGTACCATATTGGGAAGTAATGCAGAAATACCTGTCGTGGGGTAACATTAGTTGAGTTTCAGATACAGAAGGAAGAATGTCGACGCAGAAATGAGGTACTCAAAAGGAGGTATTACAGCTCCCGCCTCCAGAACTCATAAAACCAAGAGAGAACCTGGAGAAGTCCTCTCTTAGACTTCCAGGTCACTGAGAGAAGACGTCGCTCTCTTTCTCCTCTGTGCCATCTGGTGAGGTCCAGCCAGGCCACGTGGCCTGGGCTACTGGGCCGAGATGGCATGGAGGGGGAGGGGAGCGGGAACCTGGGCCGGCCTTTCAGTCCCTCATGATGGTTCCATGCAAGAGAGAGCCAGACTGGCTCCACTTGGGTCCTCCCGAGCTGATAGGGGTTTCATTTTGCTGCCCCAGGCCAAGGTGACAGTCTTGCTGGCCCCGGCCTTGCTTGGCTGGCCCGACTGGCTCCATGTACAGCCTGGCACGAGAGAGAGAACTTGGGCCAGGCCCCCTGCAGCTTGGACGTGGCCCTGCCGGCCAGCTCCATGGTGTGGCCTGGTGCGGGTGAGGGCTTGGGCCTGCCCCTTGCAGCTCGGACACGGCCCTGCCGGCCCCTGCAGCTGAGGCACTGCTTGGATGGAGAATGACACAAACTCCTCCCCCTCAGCTCAAACACTGAACATACTACACTTGAACAATGCGGGCGGAGGTCATGTGACCATTGCCCGGCCAAAAGACAAACTAACTATTTTCATTCAATATCAGGATGGGACTTGAAAACATCCATTTTCCCCCACATAGAAAGAGAAAGAATGAAGACACCTGCAAAAGGTACAACATAAAGACTTCAAGTTAATGAATGAAGCAAGGCTTATATCCAAAGAGGGAGGAGATGAGGAGTGCCTAAAGTTAGGGCTGAAATTTCTCTTGTAAAGACATGTTGATAAACTCGACTATAATACACCCTGTAATATATGAACAATGGTCTTAAAGAGTGAAAAAAGGGGGATGTAATATTCTAGCTACAGCCAGTGGTCTAAGACTCCTGTGTAAAAATTCCTTACCCTGGGAATAATAGAAGACTTGTGTTGCCGATAAGGAGAAAAGGGGATTTCGTTGCCGCTGTAATAGAAATGTTCATCCTCAAAAGACTACCTCAGCGACCATCATATGTCCACTGTAGTAGTCCTGAGAAAGCTACTAAAGTGGGAGGGATTTTCCAGAACAAGCAGATCTTTTTTCTCTCTGGGCAGCTGCTTGTTGTGAGGCTGAAAACCATAGGAACTGTGTTTCCTACGGGGAATCGACATAGTAAAGCAAGAGAAAACTTCTCTCCCTACATGAACTGAGAAAGGAACTGTTCCAGAAGTGGTAAATTAACTAAAGGTCAAAGTGTTGTCTTTTTGTATGGTCAGTGGGAAAGAAATAGAGAGGTGGGGGGGGAGGGGGGCGGGGAAGAAGGGTGTTCTAAAGGTTTTATTCTGATTCCTGATTGTTATTATTCTTTTTTTCTTGTTAATAAATTCCCTTTATATTCCTTACAATCTAAACCTGCTTTGCCTGCTTCTAATCCTTATCTCATAACTAAAATTATGTAATGTTAATAAGTGTGCTGGCGTTTAGCCAGAAACTTGAATAGGCAAATTAAAATCACTACACAATTGGTGTTTCCACCCAGTTTCCCAAACCTATAAACCACAATATACCTTATTTTGCTTTGCTTTACTTCTGTGTGTGGCTTCTGCTTTAGCTATTGAACTGCCTTAATCTCAACCCTTAAGTTTCCTCATTTTTACCCTCCTGATTCTTTATCCCAGCCAACTGTGAGGAAGTGAGCAAGGGAGTGAGTACCTAGCTGTTATCTGGGCTCAAGCCATCACAGTAGCACACACAGGATAGGTAACAACCACTGGTACCAAACTAAAATGTTTCTATTAAGTTCAGTTAAAAGAAACAATAGCAAAACTGCCTTCCACAGAATATCTTAAAATCTAAAAGTACCAAACTCAAAGACCAAAGCCAATAAGGGATTTTGATGGTAAAGAACAAGGTAGGTGGATTTGGTAGGTCTGTAACACAAAACTACAGTCCAGCACTTATCTTACACTCATGTCCTGCTAATGCAGACAGCTCTTTGATGTTCCCAAAAATTCCCTGGGTGTCTAAGGTGGAAACTCCTCCTACTCTGAGCAACAGAATTCAATCTAAGCTAAGTGTTCCTGCAGAACTCTAGCAAGTGCCTGTTTAGTAGGAAGACACAAAATGGATGCAAAGAATCTCCAAGCCAGTAGTAGAATCACTAATTTTTAGCTTACTTCCTTCTTTGAAAAGCAATAAGATGGCAGCAAAGCAGTGGAAGTGGTGGGGTTTAATAGGTCTTTTCCTACAAATCCTAGAACAATTGAGCAGGAAATGAGGTACTTCAGTTCAAATAAGACTTTGGCCTGAAGGAAGTTAAGCCTGTATTCCTCACGTTCCCATAAAGTGGTAATTGAGCTACAAATGAGTCTGTATTGAAATGAGAGATGGAGAGGTGGAGAACATTAGTTTTCTTGGTGTTTAGCCTTTACCATTTCCTGTCTCCTGCTGGTATTGCAACTGCTATCTTATCTCTTATTTATCTTCAGTCACACTTGGTCTATAGTTATTCTCACTCTCTGCATATTCTTGAGAGAATTTCTATTTTCCACTGCCGGGGTACTAAAGAATCCATTCTTTTTATGTGCAATGCTGTCCTGAGACTCATTTCACTGAAACAGTTTGAATGTGCTTAGAAGAGAGGTGAAGGCTTCAGCCCTGGTGTCTGACACACCTGAGGGACTGTTTGATGTAAGAACCTGTGTCTCTCACAGTTTGTTTTCAGTTGCTTTCTAGCCTTTGCCTTGAAGACTGACATGTGAGTGACTTGCTTAATACATTACCACTTTATTTTGGTTGGGTTCAAGCCTTACCTGCTTTATTTTCTGATGAGGAGCTGCTCTTTATTGTGCAACTTGCTCCCTTTATCATGGCACACATCTACACTGATGTGCTGAATATCCTTTGAAGGACTGACAGTGAGTTTTAAAAGTCTTCACAAATAGTTTATTATTCATAGTTTTCTGTCCTTGAGTGTCCTTGTCGATCTCTCCACAGATTAACGTTATTGTAGTACATTTCTTTTCAAAATGAGCCCTTTGCTCAAGTCATGCAAAACCTTCTGCCTGCTCCTGTCCTACGAGCAAAGTTCCAGGCCCTCTCTCTGTCATTAAAAGGTGCTCTCACATCCATCATTCACATAAAACAATTGTAGGCTTGGACAGAGGGTTGGCAACGTCTTGGTGCTTACAGGGTGGCTGGGACATGATTAGGTTGTTATGACCACACATAGATGAGGTAGATGAGGACCAGTAGCCATGGAAAATCCTAACATATACCTGAGGCATTTGTTTTGAATTAAATTACATAATTTGAAGGCCTTTATTAATCTCTGGACTAGCTGAAGTAAGGTGTTGTACTGGTTTTATTGTTTTAGAATTTTAGCCAAGAAATTAACAAATATGACCTAATTGTTAAAGGCAGCTAGTCACAATTGCAGTTAACTTTTAATTTTTATGTAATTTTGGATTAATTTTCCAGTTTCGTTTTAATGATATTTTTGTCATGTAAATGAGGATTAGGACAATTCCCATGCCAGGCAGAAAAGTTCAGTCATAATCAAATATAAAACTCAAGCAGAGTTTGAGCCCCCTCTGACATGGGCAGTGACAACTTCCAGTAGACAAGGTTGCTCCAAATCCCATCCAACCTGGCCTTGAACACCCCTCCAAGGATGGGATATCTACAGCTTCTCTGAACAACCTGAGCCAGTGCCTCACTATCTTCACAACAGAGAATTGCTTCCTAATATATAATCTAAATCTAACCTCTTTAAGGCCATTCCTCCTTGTCCTACCACTCCATCCCTATTTAAAAAGTCATTCTCCAGCCTTCTTGTATTCCCTCTTTAGACACCGGACGTTTAGAATTATCCAACATTCTAATGTTTAGAAAAGTTACATGCACTACTTGAATTTTCTGTATTTTTATTATACCTGGAAATTTTTTAGGTTAATTTATATTGCCCTAGAGGTTTTTGGTTTTTTTTTTGGATTCCTGTCATTATAAAGTGGCTTCAAATATTGTGGGTTTATTATTTTTACTTCTATAACACTGAAATTTTCAGGTATTCCACTTGCAATATATTCCCATTTCAATTTTGTCAGTATTCAGTACTAACTACAACCTTTACAATGTCCATTTGCTGAGAGACTGGACATTGGATTGCCCCTTTAATTGCTATTCCTCCTCCGTACTTGTTTTTCCTTCCTTACTTTTTTTTTTTTTTGTAATAACAAATGTTAGCAAGAGGTTAAATCATACTGGGTAATCAAGGTTTAATAATAATAATAATAATAATAATAATAATAATAATAATAATAATAATAAAAAGCAGCATTCAAGACTGATTTCTCTTTGCTGCCAATGTAAACACATCCTAAAAGAAAATTGCAATATACCTCTACACTATAGTGCTCTATCGGGAAGCTAAACATTATAGCACTTACTGTGCTGAGAACCTTTGGTTTTCAAAAGCAAAGAGTAGCTTTGATAAACTTATCCAGGCTTTCCAAGTTGTGGAGCTGAGGACATAAATCTAGCAATTTGGCTTTAGTTCTTCTGATAATTGTGAAATAATGTAGAAGCACTATAATGCTTCTTCAGATTTAAAGTAGAGGCATAGTTTTTGGCTCAGCTGAAAAAGAGTCTACTCTCCCATAATAAAATTGAGAACATTTAAAACAGGAAAACCCAGTTTTCAAAGCTTCCTTGATACCTAGAAGGCCACAGTTTCTTAATTTTTATATCATCTTTCTGTTAGTCTCAGGTGAGAAGTCCATATAGTCTTTTTTTCTAGTTGTGGAATGAGTTTAATATAGAATCAATTCAAATTGTAAAAAATAATCAAGATGACAGTGTGAAAAATCTCTTTTAGTCTACAAACTGAACTCTCCAAAAATGTAGTTCTTTAACATAAAAGATTAATATCAGTTGTGGGATTGCTTTCCAGACTAGCAATTTCTGTAAAAGTAATTTTGTAATTAAATTTAGCACTATCTAGCACTTTCATTGGAAGAAACTATAAATCTATATACAGACAGGAATATATTATAATCAACTTAGAAATCCTTTAGCTTGTCTCTCAAATATACTGTGGTCCTACTCACAGATATAATAGGAAGGCTGCAGTGATTTTTTTTAACACTTTTTTTTTCTACTTTCATCCAAGATCAGTTTGAATCATGAAAATGATTGACAGGGCCAGGGTCAGAAGGGATGTTCTGGAGGTGGATAACGAACAACTATCTTTCTTACAATGAATCTCCACAAAAGTCTGTTTGGTAAAAATAGCTTAAGGGAATATTTTCAAATGATGGTTTGTCTGACATTTAAAATGCATAAGAGAATTATCTTATTAAACCTAGAAAAACCTGCTTTGTTTGGATTTTGGTTTGTCTTTAGTTAAGCTTAAATAGGGAATGTTTATGCTTAAATAGGGAAATAATATACACTGTTCCCACAGAACTCTTTCAAAGGAGTTGAATTCCAGTTTCAAATCCTCTGTTCATATCTAACAGATGGCAAATGTAATGCTAACCTTTTCATAAAATACTTTGTAATCAGATGATTAAAGGAACAAGGCAATATTAAAATTAAACATTACTTGCTGTGATGGGGCCACTAACAAACATGACAATAGCAAAGGAGCTGGGAAGTAATGTAGAACATAAACTGTAGTAAAGAAAAAAAGCCTGAAACAGAAGACACACAAGAAAGACCTTTTGGTATGTCCCCGATGACTTTAAAAAATCCTCCTGGTCGTTTAACACTTGTATTGTGAAAGTTGAGCAGGGCAGGAATTATTGTGGTGACTGGGGAAGAGAGAGCCTTGCAGGCACCCGCTCCCTAGAGCCCCAGGATTTGTCTTGGTGGAAAAGGCTGTGCTTTAGGGGGAGTCAGTGGCAGAGGGAATTGCCAGGGGGAAGGTGTTCCTTAACATTCAGACAGCAAGCTGCTGTACCATGCCCATAAAGGGAAGCTGCTGTGCTCCTCCTGAGATTTGTTTCTTGTCTGTTTGGTGGGGACCTTGCACCTGAGGTTTGTTCCTGACTGTGTCGAGTGGATGGCAAATGCACCTGAGGGTTATGCAGCACTTTGTGCTGTGAAGAAAACTTTGGGGTTCTTTTGAGAAGGAAATCATAGTTTGTGTAACCAGAAAAATGAGCAAATCCTATTTTCTTTGCCACTCTTAATTCCAGTATAACTCCAACAAATTGTTTCATCACGCAATTAATAGTTATCTAATGGCTCCAAATTGTAATGTCACTTAAACTCTTTCCTGTTAAATATGAATAATATCTCTAGTACTTAGGAGTTCATAGTCAGGGAAACCCAATGACAGCCATATATTATCTTGTGCATCTCTGCTGAAGTGGCTATTACATGCAAACACATCCAATGCAGCAAGATCATTGGAATGCAATGTCAACTCTCTAATTATTTTTCCTTTTAGAAGACTAAGAAGTAAGTGCTCAGAATTTTCCTGCTTTGTATTATGGACTGAAGAGTTTGTAACAGCAAAACTAATTTCATTGGAGGTAAGAGCTCTGACCAGAAGGAGAAAACTTTTAGGATAACATGCTGCTGCATAAGTATCAGGAAAGACAGTGACATCAACAACACAAGGAACACATGGATTATAACCTTTTTCCTGAGACTGTGTCTCAGGAAAGATACAAGTGGACAAGTTAAAAAACAAACAAAGCCAGTTTATCCCTTTCTAACTGCTTGTCTCACTCCTGTACCCAATTCCTTCTCTTCAACTTGTCTTTTATCACATGGAGTGGCAGAACAAAGAGGTTTTCTTTTACAGATTAATATGGGATAAGAAGGATTTCTAGCTTTTTCTCACCCTGAATGAAACTAGAATTTTCTTTCCTAGCTCAGAAAATTAAAAAAACACAACAACAACACCTCACCCCCCATTTGTCCAAAGTACTCTTGATTTCCCTTTTCTGAGTCACAAAGCAGTGCTGTTGTTTGAGACTCTTCTCAAACACCTCGAGTCACACCTCGAAAAACATGTGACTTCTAAAAGGAGAATGAAGTAAAATTATACAAGTCAACACAACATCTAAATGATAAGTAGCCTTTAAAACTTTTAACTCTGATAAATGCTGATAAAGGCTTCAATAAAAGTTAATGCTCCTGGTTGATTCTGATGGAAAAAAATTGTAAAATGTCAGCCTTGTAATAAATGCACTAAAGGGTGAATGCCACATTTAAATAAATAAAGTCTTATGTCTGAAAAGCAAGAACACTAAAATACATGAGTACATAATAAGAATGTATTAACCTGATGGGCCTCATCTGCTTGCTCAGAGGACTGTGAAACAGGAGTAAATCTGAAGAACTGGAGAGAGTTACACATGCATGAAATAATAAAAATGAAGTGAAATGACATATAGGAACCACAAGTTACTTGGACATCAGCAACTGAATTTTTTTCTTCCCACCTGGAAAAAGTCTCTGTAACATTTCCTTCCTTATTTTCTGGCATGTTTAAACATATGCAGGAGGAAAGTTTTTCAACATTTTTCATATCAATGAGAACATTAAGATTTTCAGTATAGCTATAACTTTTGCTAAGGTATGTGCAGGCAGCTGAAGATGTAGAAAGTAGTACATGTTAAAAGTTTGGATAGCTACTTCGTACAGGGAGATCAATATCTGGTTTTAGAAATCACTTTGTGATTAACAGTCGGAAGATTCATACATTTAGACTGACTAATAATCAAATGGTATGACAAACATCACAAGTATATTTTAAGACTGTATCTCAAGGTTTTGACATTTGAGAATGTCCTCTGATACTCATTTCATTACATGTTGCTTCTCATTATTCAGTGCAAATATCATCCTGCTGTGGTATATTTATTTTACAACCTCATCAATGTGTAACAGTTTGACAGCAATTATTAATTTCATTTCTTTCTGGTTGTTGACTTAAATTCATTTACTCTTCCCACTCTTAACAGTACTTACTGCAAATAACTGAGGAATGAGAATGTCATACAAGAAATGTATATCCCAGTCTCTAGGAGGAAATGATAATTTCTTCCCTTTAGGTCAATGAAAGTGCTTCTCCCATCATTTGGTGAGCTTTCATTGTACAGTTAATGTCCAGTAGATGACAGATGTTCAGCTATAATCCAAGGAAATATCCTCCTCCTTTTTTTAAGATGAGGGAGCTCCTCTTTCATTCAGACCCTCAGCCACTGAAAGACTTCCATGCTCACTTAGCTAATGTGAAAGGACTTCTCTTGCGACTTTGCACTTCAACACTGAGAGTGGCTCTTGCTGTTAGTCTTATGTGAGATGCAGAGTAGATAATGGACTTCCAGAGTAAATTATTTCTAGAAAAACACCTGCTGCAATTATTCTCAAATGCTCTTTTCCCCTACAAGTCACTTGGTATACGACATGTGAGATGCTGCTCTTTCACTTCCCCTTACTCCTCATTTTTCCCTGTTCTCCACCAAAGCATTGAAAATTAAGCCTTCAGGGAGATAGTATGATTCCTTTTGAAAAAAATCAGAGTGGAGTTGTGTGGAAAGCGAGTAAATTTACTCACACAGTACAATATGTGAACACAGAGTGACATTAAATTTTTTGAAGCATTTGTGTTTTGACAAGTATCCAGGAATAAAGCAGCTATGTACAGAAGAAGGCAAGAATGCGACATGGATTTTTAAAGCTGGAGTTTGGATACCATCTTAGAAGATTTTCCCCGAGTAGCAAGTGTTGACTGACTTGGCCTATTTGCTGTGTCAAGCATTTCTGCTTTTCTGAGTGAAAGACACTTGGACACCTGAGAGACTGCTCTGCTTCCTCCTCCCCCTCCCCTACTTTACTTCTAATGTAAACTTCATGGCATTTGTAGACTTTCAACCTGTTGATGTGACACTGATGCTCATAAGGTAGAGAAGATTTATTGTATTACAATGTGATTTGTTGATGTGTGATTTTTCTTTCTATCAGTTGATTACTTTATTGAGATCATAAAATGAAAATCAGTTTTTCATTTCAACCCCCCACTTGTTCCCCTTTAATTTATTGAAACAATCCTGCAAAGTGTAAAAGAGATTCATTTCCAGTGTTTTTAAAACATGAGAGCACTTCTAAGGATAAGAAAAAGTGTTTTACAATAGAGACAAAAGAAAAGTTGAGAAAATGGGAAATTGAATGCCCTCACAGTGTTTTATTGAATACGTTCAACTTTGATGAAGCACAAAGGCATTGCTATATATTTTAAGTTGGCAGGTAATACATTCTGAGGGACAAAAGAAAATACAAATTAGAGTAGTTACTTTTTCTCCCTTCTGATCTGTTGATGAGAGAAACATGCAGTGGATGTTATTAAAAAACTGGACATTATCTATTCACAGTAATTAAACCAATCATAGTGTTTATCTAATATTTTAGACTTGGAAATAACAAGAAGACTGCAGAAAAAGTAAATGTTTAATTGTGCTATTTTGTGCTTAAACAAAGAGTTAATACTGCAGTTAAAAATCACAGATAATTATGTGACCATTAAATAGGAAATTCACTATGCAAATGTGCTATCATTTGGTCACCTTCTTTGTAATGTAAAAGGTTTTTTATATAAGGTTCTCTTTCTGATGTTTCTGAACTGATTTCTGTTAATAGGTGGCATGACTTCTATTGATAGATGTCATGTCCATCATCTCTAAGTGAGAATGTAGATGGAAACAATTTGGGTGAAAGGGCTGTCATTCTAGTGTGCTTACATGATGCCTGATGGGGCCAGGCAGTTATTTTGGCTGGAGGTACTGTTATAACTATCATAAATATTATTCAAAAAAGTGACCTACCATCTTCTGTGTGTGTACACAATCTAAATGATAGAAAGCACACCAGGGAATTAAGTAAGTCTTTTAATTTTTGGAAGTTAAATCAAAGAATTATTCTGGTTAGAAGGCAAAGTGCCAAAGGAAAACTGAGATGGCTGCTAAAGTTTTTAGAAAAATATCTCCAAGAGATTTTTTTAAGTGGAAATATTTCTGAAAGCATAGCCAGATGGAAGGAGCTGCATGATGCTGATGTCTGCAGGACCTGAAGGAGACAGATTGTCAGCAACTTAAAATGTTGAATACTTTCAAATACACATGGGACTATAAAGAAGGAGAATAAGAAACTCATGGATAAATAATCCTTGATGATCAGAAGTCTCCAACTTATTTGAAGTGTGCGAGCCATCTGAAAGAACTCCCATTCAAACTAGAAACTTCCATGAGAGGACTCAAGGCTTACGAGACACCAAAGCTGAATTAGAACCTCATCTGCTGCTCATAAAACTGTGCATTTGTAGATGAACATGACAAGTAAAACAGAATTTTAATGGGATCATACCTTAGAGACAGATGAAAACCTTTTAAGTGTAGATGGCCTGACCCAAGAGAAGGAAAATAGAACAGAGTGAATGCACAGCATGCCTTTGGAGTTAATGAAAATACTGAAAAATGCCTGTGAGAAGAACAAGCATCTGCATAGTCACAAACAAGAACATAAGTGACATAAATGCAAAATCAATTATCTGATACTGTAATAAGAATGAAAAAGGAGTACAGAAAAGAGGAAGAAATACCTCTGGTGAATATGAATTACATTACTTTATTCCAAAATGTAGCACATGTATGTGCACCTAGGAAGAGTGGCTTTTTATTTAATTGTGGCACATCTGACAGCTACAAGATCTCATAAGCAAGGGTGTATATACCAATGATAAAAAGTAAATTAGTACTTGAATGTAGGGCATCAAAATTGGGCTTTACTCTGATATAAGCCAGAGATAGTGAGGTAGCTGGTGCAGTCAGAATGAAAAAAATCTAAGCCAAAATGTTTTGAAAAGGTCCTGAGTATTTTGTTTTAATCATTTATATGGATACTACCCACAGTTAGATTACTGAGATGGAAAACATTAGCTGAGTGAATATCAGTGGAAACACAGCCAAACAAATCAGGACAATTTTGATGTTCTAGACAGCTACCAGGAATTTAACCAGCAATTTTTTAGGCCAAATTATAACTGTAAAGATAGATCACAATCACTAGACTAAATTCTAAGTTTCCAAGTCACTGACTTTCAAAGTCCTCTGGCTGTTCTTGAAAAGACTGGAGTTGATTTATAGATCATGAGGATTCTCACTGCACATCTTTTCTTCTGCAGCAATTGAGATTATGACAGATGCTTCCAGCCTCAGAACGTGAAGAACAATTGTTACAGGAACTGAGAAAAACCTATTGTGCTAATTTGATGGTAGTTTAAAATGCTCTTCCCTTCTCAATGCATTCCAGTTTGCAGAGGTTCAAACCAAAGCCCTTTGCAATGGGTTTGTCGCCCACAATGACCTCACCTCAAGGTATGTCACCAAAATTGCACCAAGGGTAACTCACAGGTTGAGGAGTCAGCAGAAAAAAGTATTCAGGTTAAGTAAAAGAGAGGTATGTCTTGTGACCCCTGAATTTTTTATCATCATTAGGCCTCAAAGGATCCAAGGAATATAAATGAATCAGCTGTTCTCAGCATAATATAATGCATTGTTATCTAAACTATGATACCAGACTGAAACATCACTTGTGGGGTACCATCTCAATGAATCCCACTGTTTGTACAACAGACGTGCAAACAGTGAAAATTAGTAGATAAAGATGTTTGCTCATCTTATGGTTTCCACTTGTTTGGTGACATGTTCAAAATGCAAGCTTTGCAAATCTGAGATTTATTTTTAAAAGAAAAACATTTAAAGGGGACTGACATTTTCTGTGCAAGTACATGGTATTCCCATATCCATCACCCTTGATCACTCACAAAAAACCGCAGGCAAAATTAAAATTGCACAGAAAAGGAAGAACAAGAAAAAAGTCATGATGAAAAGGAAATCTTAGGTCTGCTGCAGAATAACTACACACATAATTTTCTAGACTACTTAATCATGTGAAATGTTGGCTCTTTTTTCACTATCAGATCTCATAGACTGATTTTTAAGGCAAAAAAGGTAGAAAATGAAGATAATTCATTCAATATTTTCTATCTCACTTGGTAGAAATCATCACCCATGAACATCATGTACTAATAAAATCCCCACTCAATACTACAACCCTTATCAAATTCATATATTGTGTGTTTAAACTATTTTTAGGCTTGATTTTTTTCTTTTGTAACCTACAGGAGCTGCTAAAACTACTGTGTAATTTTGTGAGTTTCAATGTTAATTACAGCTTTCAAATCTCTATTTAGCAATCTTCCATCTTTGCCAGCATATTGTTAAATTAACAGTTTTTAAATTTCACCTTCAGGGCTTAAAAATTTGAGACTTCAGTCCCATTTTCACTCATAATATATTTTATTAGTCAAAGAGTGTAGATCTGTATGGTGTTTTTTCTAGGCACTTGACTCTTCTGTGAGTCCCTTATCTTCCTAAATGTCACAATGCATTAAACTTAGTAGTTTTGTTTTAATTGCTCAAGTTTTACATTGCAAACTGACTTACACCTTTAAATTTAAAAAAGTCAAAAAACATATTATCAAGTTTTTTTCCAAGGCAACTGCATGGGAGCTAAAATTAATACCTCTTACTAAATGGTTAATGCTTAAGTGGCAAATTCTACAATAAATTTTGTCTTGGTATTTAATTCTCTTAATTCTCAAGCTGCTATCACTTTCTCATGTGAAAATCTATATTTCTAGTGTGTCCTTGTATTATTTTATATTAGTATTTGATTTACATGAATTGTGGAGTCTCATCAGAGAAAAACTGCTTCTTAGTCCTATGCTCTTTTTAATGTCCCATAAAATATCTTTCATTTTTTTGTGTTAAAGAATTATTTCTAAGCATTCACACCAAATTCTTCACAGAGGAGTGTTTCCAAATTTTCCTCCCAGAACTGCATTTTTGCACTCTTCCTTTGAGTCTATCAGCTATGGGCAAAGAAGAGGATACTTAGAGTCTATGTTATGTGTCCCAGGCTGTCAGCTCTAACTGAAGCAAGCAGTATCTAAAGTGTTGCTAATGACTGGTATAGGTGAAACACCAACTGAGCTAATCAAAAAGGCACACAATTTATGTTAATTATTTGAGTTTGAGAAAATATTTATTTGATTCTTCCTGTCCTTAAAAGAAAGGGATTCCATCATATCATGACTATGGTAAAATTAGTGTTGACTATATTTAGTTTGCTTTGTGGTGACTGTAGTTAAGATCTTGGTTGTCACACTCAAGAGATGTTTTTTCTTCCCATCAAACTCATGTCATGTCTCCATTGGGAATGGCTTCATTTTAACAGTTTATAATTCTTCGTAGTGAATACCATGAAAATCTGGGGAAGTTTAAGTCACACATCATAAGAAGTTCATTCTCACCTGGAACCTTTTAAACCTATTGGCCAGTTTGAAGCAGAACTGGCACAGGAGTCATGAATGTTGATATCCTATAAGTGCTGTGGTTCTGAGAGATACCCATTTAATAGAAAACTGATGATCTTCATGGAATCTTGATCCTGAGACACAAGTTCACAGTAAAGGGACAGTAGTTCTGCTGCTTGTTGAACTACTTGGAATAACATACCAGAGACAGAATAGCTAAGCTGAGTCGACTCAGTTCACCTTTTCATGGCAAAATCAGTCACTTTTTGTTGTGGGTAAAACCAGCTGCTGTGGAAGCATTATTCTGACAAGTGAAAGAAGATTGTGCGGATTTTTGTTATTTGAAACACACGTGCAATTTCGTTTTTTAGTATTGTAGAAAAAAAATTAGAAAATGAAGTCTTAAAATGTGAAAACCTGTGGGCTTGGGGTTTTTTACATGGGTTTTGTTGTTGTTGCTACTGCTTTTTAAATTCTTGTTAGAAAACTAAATGATAATTGTGTTGACTTGATTTATAGCATGGTTTAACATGCTAAAAATGTCAGACCTTAGTCTGTTGAAATGGCATCCAGGCTGAGAAATATTTTTTTCTTAGATAAAAATTGCAGAAAAGAAAAAGAATAGATATTTGCTTTATGGAATAATAACAATTCACACATCACAAAACAGAAGTATTTGTTTAAAAAATTAGCTAATATAAAGATTCAGAAATTGAATTCCTTTTTAAAAAAATTACCACTTTTTTGATGAGACAAGCTTTTTGTTGTAAACAAGTTATGGGAATACTTGCATTTTTATTTGTTTCTTTCCATTTTGTCACAAAATAAAAATGACAACTGAAAAGTTTCACTTTAGAGACCTATTTAGCTCCAGCCCACAGAAAGGACATTAGTTGATCAATTCAAAGGAAAAGATGCCACACTGTATTTCATCAACCAAAGTTCCCACTTTATTTTATTTTTTAATTTTTCCTATTTCACTTTAGTCACTCAATTTAACTCCCTGAAATGCCAGTATTCCTGCATTTGTCACTACTATTTTCTCCTGATTACATGGAATGTATTGTTTGACCCTTTGTCTTGATTCACAGACTTGTGTATAATGGATTTACTAGTCACACATTTCATTATTGTATGCTCCTCCTATTTCTCATGTAATGTTGATCTACCTGCACATTGTCATAATTATTTTGATATAGGTAGAAAATAACTCTATCTGTATTCACAGTTAACCCAGATTGGTAAAGCAAATATCTTTTGAAGACTAAGTCCTAACAAAGAATAATCTAGTACACAGGAACAGCTGGGTAATTGTTGAATTTTGGCATAAACATAAAGGAAACCCAATCTCATGTAACTTTTAGAGATTTATTAGATAATGCTATGTCATGCAGTGCTGTGATTATTGCAACAGGAAAGAGATACTGCTGTGTTTTCCCTGCTTTAAAATTAGGCAGTCTTTCTATGACTTTTTAGATCTTATTCACTAGAGAAGAGGATGCTTACAGTGGCAACGACTTCATTCTTTGAAATTTGCAAATACCGTCTCAGTCAAAAAGACTACTTTGGACCCAGCCTATGCTCTTTTGTAGTCTAAAAACACTTTCATGCTTAGTGCTAATGGTAGAGGAAATGTTAATTTAGTTGTGTTAACTTTTTCCCCCAAGACATGTCTGCTACATGGGATTAGAATTGTTCTTTTACCTTGTAATGTATGTAGGTTCACCTTTGTGAGGAGACTTTGACTGTAAGCTCCAGGAACTATAGGGTTTCTTTAGTAATTTTTCACAAGTATAGGCAGAATCCTGTCTTTCATAAACATACATATGAATGTGATAACTTCTTTTCTTCGGCAGGGTCTGTTACTTTGCCTTGAGTTTATTTCAGGGCATCCAACACACCCCTGAGAATTCCTTTTTTTCACCTACAGGTACCAGTCAAATTATTGCTTATAAGGAATCCAATTAGTTTTGAAAAATAGGAGAATGGCTCACCAGCATCTTATCAATCATAGAATCCTCATGCTTCATTATTTTTCTTATTGATTTAACAGATCTCATTAATTTCAGTTTTATCTTGAGTGTATATTACACTTCTGTGATTTAGTCTCATTGCTGGGTTCCTCTCACTGTAAAAAACATAAACCTTTTCACCTGTTCCCTGCACTTACAGAGTGCGTTTTCTTTGTCCCGTTACGAGTTTTAGCTTTATATTTCAACAATTAACTTTTTTTTTTTTGATGACTTGCCTTTGGGAATTACATATTGCCATAAACCACTCAGAGCCAAAGAGTTCAGAGCTTTGCTTCATTTGGTGTCTGTGCAGTGGCATTTCCAGGTAAGTCTCAGAGTTTGATGAGGGTAGTGTGACACAAACCTCTGTAGAACACAACAGTGGACAGGAGACCATACATTTTAATAATGATCACAAGTCCTCAGCCTTTTTCTGAGTATTTCTGAGTATTAAGAGCTTTTTTTTAGTGAGTCACCTTGTAGAAAAAGCAGCTAAATAATAATAATAAACCCCCCAGCAAACTATTTGTGGTCTGTGTGCATGAGCATCTCTCATGCAATATATTAAAGCACTTGTTTTGCTGGAGTAACCCTGCACTGTCTTAGGAAAGATTGTTCTTGCTGATGGGATTCAGAATGGAACCAGAATACATTTTTCAAAGAAAGAAATGTGCCTGACAGACACAGTAAATGAGATGATTACCACTGCATAGGAACTATTCCCTTTTTTCTCTTAAAGCAGATTGAACCTAGTTTGTAAGTGTGTATCTTGGTACATGAGGGATTTTTTTTCTGCACAATTAATAAAACTTACAGTAAGTTTACATTTTTAAGCATCCTTAAATATAACTTTATGTTCAGGTCAATTAATTTCAAGGCTAGATTTGGAATGCCTGGCAAAAAGACAAACAAAAATTGCTAAGAAAATTTGCTGAAGGTTAAAATGGGTCTGGTAGCTACCTTCCTTTTGTAAAAGCCTTGGGGCTTAACATACACCAAAACCTTTTTGCTACTGCAAGATCCAAGTGGGCAGATAGCTGAGAGAATGTTGAAGCACTGTGCAGGGAACTGCAGGAAGGAGGTGTATGAAGGAAGTGTTACTTCCATCAAACCCTACATTTCTGTGTAATTAGTCACACCTTTTTCCAGGGCAAGAGATATTTTGATTCACCTAGGAGGCAGAGGTGGAATAACTTGGTACTACAATACTCATTTCTGTGGGATGAATACACTAATGATAAATGTACCTCAGCACTACTCTTCCATTTGGGAGTTCCTACATTCTACTCTGCACATTCTCTGCATATGCTCCCTACACACAGGCACTTGCATGGTTCTGCTATCCTTTTAACTGATATTTTCTTCTTTGAAAATAGAATTTTCAATATCTACTGCTGAAATGCAGCTAGAGTGGTTTACAGTTGTGACTCAACTCAGTATGTTACAGACAAACATACAACATGGACAAAGCAATGTCAATACTGATGAAATGAATCAAGAGAACACCCGTGTTCTGTCATGCCTTTTATATATTACATGATGTAATCAATGAAGAATTCCTTTTTATTTAGGAAAAAAGTATGTTGGCTTAAGAATACCTTTTCTTCCCTGGTAGAAACCTTTTTTGCCTTAAGCTGCTGTGCTTTCAGAATGTATCCTTTAACCTCACACAGTGAATTTCAAGTCTCTGTAGAGCCATACTTTTACCAGCATTAAACATTCCTTTCATTTTACAGTAAAAAATTGCCACTGTGGAATTTCATACTTAGTCCCTTAATAATTTCCACTTCACAAATGTAGGTATATTTTATTTCCTCCAGCAAAATAGGTTGCTCCAATTTTCTATGCTGGTACGAACAATAATTCAGCCCAAGATATGCAGGAAATTCAGGACTGAGATAAAACCTGATGAAATCACTATGTTTAAGCATGCTTTGAATTTGGACACGTGTGATATAGACTGGTCATTTGCAAGTGTCATTTTCCTCAATGGCAGCTTTTGTACTCTTCAGGCCTGATCCATGCCTGATGAGGTCAATTAACCAAAAGACCTCAATTTGCTTTTCTGGGTTATGTGCCAGGTAGCTCTACATGCAGCATTGTGTATGTGTACAGATTTTAAAGTCTCACTCTTACATTTGTGATTTTAATTTGCCACTCTTTTACTTGAATATCAAGACAAAATGCATCTTTCCCTTAAAAGAATGGCTACACCACACCCTTCATGGTATCATTTTCATCATCTCAGGACTATTGACAAAGTCCTTCTGAGAGATTAACAGAGTAAAGCTGCCCTTGACCTGTATTCATTCTCTTTCAATAGATGTCTAACTGGGTAATTTGGTTTTAAAAGATGTTTGAATAATCCTGTTACTTAATCTATCACTGGAAATGTGTGGAGCTTTTAGATAAAGCTGTACAGAAGCATGTTTTAATGTTCAGAATTTTTAGGAAGAAAATCTCTTTTGAGCATCTTTCTTGATCTATGTCCAAAGTGGACAATGTAACAGTTTGTATTGAAGAACAATAACACTCCATGTGACAAATGCAGAAGATATAAGTAAGCTTTACCCAGGCTTGGGGACTTATGTAAGGTGGTGTGTCACTTAAAATTGGTGGTCTGAGGGGAGAAAAGGCTTGGGTTTTAGGGTTAGCTACAGCAGGAAGGAGGCAGAAGGTCTGAACATTATGGGACACCCTAGGTTACAGAAACAGAGAGTAAAAAATAGAATAGAGCTCTGTGAACATCGAAATTAAGAAGGAGACAGGATAGGAAAGATGGGGACCTTGTACTTCCTTACTGTACCTGCAGTACCTGTGATTTTTGGGAAGCATAATGAATTTTGCTCAAGAGAAGTATGTAATAGTGGGTGTCAAATCATGAAGAAAGGCTTGGGGACAAAATCAGTGGCTTCAGGGAAGAAAATAGATTTATCATGGAAAATGCATATATAATGGGAAAGAAATGGGCAAAGAGGTGTCTATGTGAAACAGAAGGTGGGAAACAGTATAAGCCACCACGGGCTGAATTTGAAACTGGAGCTTTACAAGGAATAATGGATGAATTGGAAGTGGTATTCAAGGAATGGATATCAGGGGATTTTCTGGACTGGGGAGATAAGGAAATGTACAAAAGATATAAGATACAAGAATCTTATGGGAGAGTGGGAACATGTAAGAAGAAGATATATTTTGAAAGAGGTCTAAGAGAGAAAGGGATGTGACAAGACAAGGAATAAGAGCAATATAAAAGGAGTAATAGGGGAGGCAAACAATGGAAAGCCGGTGGGTCATAAGCTACGAGCACTCAAAGTCTCTCTTTCTGACTGGCTGGCAGTAACCAGTGTGCTGTGCTGCTCAGTGATACCAGAGCAGCTTTCCTTGACTCCTAGACTGTCAGTTTGGGAATGTCTAAAGGTATCAATACTCTACCACTCTGTGTTGCTCTGATATAACAATATTTCATTCTCATGGAGCTTGAGTTGTTTAGAGGCATTGGTGTTCCTTCAATAGAGCTAGTAGTTCCTTCAATGAGCTCAGGTAGACCACCACTAGTTCACTAGTCTACAGTGCATTGATAACCTACCTCAGGTGCTCTGGCTGCAATGCTGCTCCTCTCTGAGCTTGCTCACTTACGGTTTAAGTACTGTCAAAATTTGGTTTAAATGCATTAGATGTGAAAAAAAGGTTTTAGTTTTCATTAAAATTTAAAAATGTGTGAGTTAGAAAAGAAATTTTAAAATACAATTTACAAGAATTGGCATAATAAATTTAACTTAGGCTGTTAACAGCTAATGAAATTAATCTATTTTCAATCCAAAGCTTCTCATGCTTCTATAAGAGTTGTGTTAATTTCTTCTTTAGAAGTAGCAAAGCAGGTCAGTTTGACTTGAGTGGCCTGAAGCTCTTCATAAAACTGAGAGACAGAACAACAGAGATTCAAAATATGGCCTTAATCTACCACATCTTGCCTTTCTGAAAAAAAAGTCAATATTTAAATCTGATGGTTTCTTCTCAGAAGAATGCTGTGGTTTTAATTTGCTCAGCTCTGGAACAGCATTCTTAACAGGTATCCTTTGCTCTGTGGTTTGGTTTCGGTTTTGATTCTGCTTTTTTTTGGTTTTGTTTTCTTTTTTCACAGAGAAAGGCAGCTAAATTATGTTCTCATAGGCTCAGGACTGTGAAATATCATCATGGGGAAGGGTGATACAAAGATGATGACCCTTTTGAGCCATGTTCAGTATGTGAACATTTCGAGTTCAATTCATTATGCTCATTCTTTTTCTTTTTCTCTTTTTCCTTTTCTCTTATACCACCGGACTGTAGTCCTTATAAAGGTTAGTATCATTTGGCTTTTTCTCTGTGTATTTTCTCAGATGTCTGAATGCACAACCTAAATGGCACTTTAGAGAAAAGGTGGATATGTATGTATTTGTATGAAAATTTAGATTTTGTTTGTTTGTTTGTTTATTGTTTTTTACTTCTGCCCATTAGAACTCTGGTTTGAGAATAAAGTAACAATTTTTTTTTTTCATTCCAGCGAAACAAGCTGGCCCAGCTGAGCTTTCTTCTGACAGTGTCAAGAAGTTCCACTTATTACAGAACCACTCTTCAATTTCTCCTTGGAAGACTTTTGTCCCTTTGCCTTTTTCAAAAATTACATCATCTCAAAAGCAATAGAACATGGGTTTAGTTTTAATCCAATAACTTTTTAAAGTACTTTTTCCACAGTACTATTACAAATTGTATTTTTGACAGCTTCAGAATCATATTTACTTCATGAACTTGTTTAAGAGATTAGATCAGCACTGCAAGTTTTATTGTTTGGTTGATTTCTTTTCTGTGGTAATGTAATTGACAGAAGCTGATAAGCCTGTAAACTCAAAAATAAATATTGAGTGTACTTCCAAACTAATAGCCCATTCATCTTCATCTGCAGTGTTGTCTGTTGTCCCTGTGAAGAATTGCTCTGAGCTACTGGTGTTGTTACTCCTGATATGAACCCTGTGCTTATACCTATGTACTTTTACAGAAATATGTAAGCAGTTGTTGTTGCATATTTTCCAAAATATGGGCTTCCAAGCCTGTCATATTTTTATTGTCTACTTTCCCAATGTTTTGGCCCTAATTTTCAGAGAGTAACTCTGTGCCCCAGTTGAATGGCATGCACAATACCATGTGCCTCTACTGGTTTTTTGCATGGTGATTCTGTCACTATTACTTCACTAAAGTTCACCCTGTAGACCTCCTCTAAATTTTCTTGTCCTGGATCTCAATACAGCATCAAAATAGTAAAGATTAATTTGTTTTCTGTAATATATAAGCTCTTTATGTTGTAAGTCATTAAGAAAATAAAAATTTTCCAGTTCTACTCAGAGTAGAAAAGGTAGTCAATTTGTTTTTAAATTAAATATATAATCCAGAACAGTGCTTCAAAGCTGTATTCCATCTTCATTACTTTGATTCTTTTGTTGATAAAGCAGAAAGTAATGTTTAAATTTGTTTTAGTTACCACTTATGTTCCCTAAGAATTTGAGCCAAATGACTTGCAACCTTGAGTCCCTGTTTGACCAATTTCACAAGCCTAAGTTTCTGTAGGGGCACAACAAAAGCATGATTCTCCCTTTCTGTTCATGAGCCTAGGTTGTCTCAGTGTAGCAGCCATCTCTCCAGGTGCCTGTTTGTGTGCCTGACTGAGAAAGGATCTCCACCTCTCTTCATTATATTTTTATGCTATAGGAAGTGTGTCACAGATATCTCAGTCATTGGCAAATTTGACAGGAATCTATCAATCACTTCTTTAATGTTTGATCTGCTTTAGTGTTTTTTTGTCATGCCCAGAGTCTAAATTAAACAAAAATCAGTGAAAGAAAATGGGAATGCTTCCCATAAGAATATAAACAAATATATCAGTAGTTCAGGATTTCACAGTAAAAAGAAGCAGAAAAATTTGCAATTGTCTCTTCACTATGAAAGATTCTCATAGAAACAAAGCTGTTGGATAGTTACATCTTAATATATTTAACTCTTCTCTTTTTGTGCTGACACTCTTTGGGGCATCACTCTTGAAGATAGATTACACTGTAAATACTTTAAAATAAAGTGATGACTTTATTCTCAGATACTGATTACCTGAAGGTAGCTTCTAGAAAATTGGACTGAAAGTAATTCTAGTTTATGAAAAGACCTTCTCAGTGTTTATGATATTGCACAGTTGCAAAAGGAGGTTATCATTGTACTTCAAACATTCATCATGGTAAGTGCAGAAAATAAATCATTCTGACTGCAGAAACACTATTTTATAGCTATAAATTATTAGACTGTAAATTACCTTCTTGGAAAACATACTTTTAGCCTGGAAATCTCTTACAAGGAATCTTTATGATCTCATTAGTTTTCCCCTTTGCAGCAGAAATTTAAATAATTTAGCTTTTTATTATTAATTCATAGCAAAGTAATTTGAGAATGTTTACATTTTATAAAGCTCATCCATTAAATTATTTATCATCTGATATAATTTCAATAGGCATTTGTTCAATTTTTCATGCTTTACATATGATGCCATTAGCACAACAATACCCCACAGTTTAGATATTGCAGAGAAGCTCCTTATTTTAAGCAGAAAGATGCAAATGAGTATTTTGAAGCAATATAATGTAACTTTGCTTGTCTCTTCTAATTCTTCTTCCCCATGTACCTTATTGATAATTTGTACTGCAGCCTTGTACTGCATTTACCACTGCAAACTACTAGCAATATGGAAAGAGAATAAAATGTGTAATACTTCTGACAAGAGGGATTTATAGTGGCTACTTAATCTTGTTTGCAGCAGCAGAACTTGGCTTATTTCTAGTGAAGTGCTTGGAGAATCAGCTTAGAAGTGAAACATAATTTAATGAAGCATCACTGTGAACAACAAGGAAACTTGTTTCTTGTAGTTGGATATGAGGCCAAGGGACAAAGGGTGCATGAGTGTGATGAGGATTAGTACATGTCTGATGGTAGAGGGCTGCACAACCTTTTGTTGGGTGAGATGCACTCCCATAGCTCCTGTGTAAAGTGTGGTGTGACTGAGCAACAGCAATAAAAAGTAATTTTGATTGCTTACTTATGTATTGTACTGAACAATATAGAATCCCTTCCTATGGGCATTTAGTGGAAAATAATTATTTCAAAAAACTGTTGTTCCACTAATATAAACTAGAAGAGCTTGTATGGTCAGGTTCAGTGTCAGGGTGTGTGGCAGAACTTGGTCTGTGTTGGTATTTGGGTTGACGCTGTATTTCTGTTTTGCTTTCAGTCATTAAACCCTGTCTTTGAATATGCAAGTTATTAGAAATGCTTCATTGAATTTGAAGTTAGGTCAAATATTAGTAGGATTGCTTGCCTAAAATCACACTCTAATGCATATCATTACTGCTTATTGGCAAATAGTAGTAATAATGTTATAGGTAACTGTGTTGAAGATTACTTCTACTTATTGCTTGAATATAAGATTTGGCAGAGCTACAAATTGAGAGATAAGAAACCTAAGAAATTGTTCACTAATTTTTTTTCCACTTCAAGTCTCAAATGAGAAATCCAGTGTGTAAGCTTGGCCTACTCTAGTATAGAAAAACTCTGAAGGTTCCCTTTACCTTATGTGTGACCTTTACTGAAAGAGAAAGATAGACCTCAAGGGTCTGCTCCTGTGGGGTGTTTTTAAGCTGAAAGAAAGATTCTCTATTTGAGTGAAAATTTGTCAGGGAGCTTATGGCTCTTGTACTCTACAGCCTGGATTTTCTAATATGCCAGAGTTGTCTTTTTATTTGTTGAACATAGTGCTTTGGCAATCTTTTCATAAACCGCTTTGCTTTCACGTGAGTACTTCAGAATATGATTCTTCTTTCATATTTATACTAAAGAAGCTCTGGTTTTGATTTGCTTTGTATTGAAGAGGACTCACTAAAGGACAATGATGATAGGCTATAGGTAGAGGTCTTCTGTGTGGAGTCTTGATCTGAGAGGAAGTTAGGAAATGACAGAGGTCAGCTCTGCTGGTTGGAGACTTTAGAAGGTATAAAGACCAAATTAATAAGTTTGGGGCTAGACTTGTCTGAGATAAAACAGTCAGAGTCTGCCAACTGGTTGTGTGTTGGTTTATTTTTTTAAAAAAAGGATGTGGGGAAGGAGAAGAAGAGAAATCCAAAGCTTCCTGTCTGATTTTTAACATTCCTCTTCACCAAAAATAGCTTGATTGACTACCTAATCTGTAGCTACACATGTATTTTTTCTTAAGAAGAACAAAGTCTTATGATAAATTACAGACCACAGGATATGAAGTAAATAATCAACTCCAATTCAATTTTATTTTCCAACAGGAAAAAAAAAACCTGTTTGACATACAAGAAAATGAAAAGACACTGTGAAAATATAGACAGACTAGTGGTAAGCCTGCAATAAGCTCTTTAAAATTTGTATTCACTACATGGGAATTTATACCACGTCCAGTGGTATGATAGTGTTAGATAGACTTCAGTGTGGGTCAGATTTCTACATTTCAGAAGCAGAAAATGGTAACTGTAGGTAGATGTGCCATATTAATGTTCAGGTCACTTTTAAGTAGGACAGCTGTACATGTGTCCAGTTGGATCATTGTCATAGACTGAGAATAGGTTTGCTTATAATGAACGATTGTGTATTTTAACAACTCTGACCTCAGTCCTAACCCCTTACATATTGTAGGACTAATTTAAGAAAATGCTAGTAAATTTGAAGCCTGGACAAAGTTTAAAATTTCCACAAGCTCCTGACCTCATAGATTACTGATAAAGATTTTAACCTGTAAAGCCTGAGAGATTATTCCTCCCTTTTGCTGTATAATGATGCCATATTATTGGAAGTTTCATTCCTTAATTAAGTGTAAAAGCAAAGATTGGGCCTTTTAAAATATTCAATACTTTTCTTTTTAGAGAAATGACTTGAATGTGAAAATATTTTTGTCGTCATTGACATCATTACTTTAGTGGTGATAAGGCCAGCTCTAACTGCCCTTATGAAGCATGCTAGTGACAGCTGATCATGAAAGCTAAACCCTGCCTGCATATGTTATGGCCTTTGTGGCTTAATAGTCTCATCTGAACAAGAGAATTCCAGACTGAATCCTTTTCCATTATTGCTCTGATGCATTCACTTGTTAAAAATGTATGTTATGGGAAAACATGGCACTGAACCAGTAATGCAATGGCAATTACTGGGAGTCTTGAAAAAAATATATAAAAAATGAAGTGTTTTACATGGCATTTGACAGCAAGCAGTGTAGACACTTTTCTACAGAACAATCATGATTGTGTCATGAAAGGCTCTGGTTTTTAACTCTTCAGTTCTGAGCATCAATCTTGGGTGAAGGACAATAAGCAGAGAAATTAAGTTGTTTACAGGAAGAACACAGGCAGTTATTCCTTACACAGCAGGCAAGGGTTTCTGCAGTTTTCCAGGTATTTATTTCAAATTCTCCTCAGGTTGCACTTGGAATTTTTTGCCTCAGTCTTCAAAGATACTGAGGATGACATGTATACAAGTATGTGGATCTGGACCTAAGGCTTCAGTCCTGAAATATCCTGCACTTACTTGAACCTCATATTGCACGAAAATTTTTGGACCCAGATAAGCTTAAAAAATCAGAGTATAAGGAGAAAATTTGAGACTTTCCCATTGCCCTTAATATTTTTATTCTTTAAGCTTAAACTCTAGGGCACAGTGATAATGTTTGCCTCCAGTTTTCTAAACATACTGGAGATCTGTATGCTACCTCTGTTTGTAACCACAGCTATAAAATTCACAGAAAAGAATAGATTAGTACTTGCTTGCTTAGGAAGGAAAACAGTTATCAAATTTACTTAAAATAGAAAAGAAGTCTTTTATTTTCCAAATGTTCCTATATCTGATTAATTTTAGCCATGTGAACATGGCTTTGTATCTCTGAAAAATAAAAGGAATTTTTCTTTTACTTAGATCTGTTGTAAAAATTTGTTGTCAAAATCTGTCCACAGGGGTCAGCTGAGTCATAGATTTACACAGATTTTGGATTTTCAGTGGTTTTGATTCAAATGATGCCATTACTTTTTGCTCTCCCTGCCACTTGTATCATATATAGGAGTAGGAAGAAGAGGGTTGCTCTGCAAACTCAAGAAAATGATTGAGGGGATCAGTTTTTCTGTTATAATGAGCACTTGGCAAGGTGATCTTTCACAGAAGGATTGCTAAATAACGTTGTCAAAAAAGCTTTATTTTTGAGAATACTTATTTTTAATACATTAGTGTCATTGTGAGAATAGGTACAAGACGATCAAAAAGCCCTTGAAAAATGGAGTTTGTGCCACTTATTTTCAAGTAAAAATAAGAACTTGGGGAATTACTAAAAACCAGAAGAGCTTATTCCAAGATCAAACCAAGATGAAGACATGAAAAGAAAATCCAAATATGACTGCATTTTAAAGTGTTTACTCTGTATATATCTGTACAGATACCTCATTTACTGAGCTCTAGCTTTTCCAATTATGGAGTCAATTTTTACATGTGTACACAGAAGTGTGTTGTCAGAGCATACAGGGGTAAAAAGAGTCTGATATTTATATCTTGCCTGTTGAGAACAGTTTAAAAGGAACTCTAGCATCACTACTCTCTACACATATTTCCCTGACATTACATGTAATTCATCTTGGTACTTATGCTGTGAGGAGGTTGTTTTAATAGTGCTTCTAGTGCGCTTGAAATGCCAAGCCTGGCATGTTTTCTGAACACTCACCAATCCTGCCCGGGATTTTTACCTCTCTAAAAGTACAGTGCTTGCTCTTCTGCAATATTGTTGATAATGTTCTTTTTAGACTACTAGTTATTGGTTTCATCCTGAAAATAAAGGGCTTACATGTATCTCTTTCTTGAAAACCTTGAAAATGCAATTCATTTCTGTGGAGAAGAAAGAATATAGCAACATTGCTCTCTGGGAGGAATGTTGCTATTCTCTGCAGTGAACTAATTATTTTCTGATGTCGATCATGATCTGAGAGTGCCTCCAGGATCTGTCCTCTCAGAGGAAAGAACCTCATCCCAGCTAGGTTTTAGTACCTAATTGCAGCTCCAGACAGGAGCATAACATTAAACATCTCTTAGGTTTAGGTCCCCATATAACCAGCCTGGGTACTGAACATTTAATTATGCTACAATTTTCACTTGGACAGGAGAAATCCTCCAAGATTTCAGGATCTATGTGGCATCCATCATCACAACACAAGTATTTAGTATGTACTAAATGTCCAGTTGATGGGTTAGAAGTCAGGATTGCCTTTGTCTTTTTTTTTTTTCCTGTTGGTAATAATTGAAGTCCTTTGTGATACTGTAGTTGTGCATGTGATAGAAAGGAGCCTTTTCCAGTGCCCCAGAGCAGAAGGCAGAGAATGCTTTCAATCTAAGAGCTACTCTGAGTGTCTGGATTTGAAAGGCAGAGAGTGCTGGAAATGAGTTGTAGCTCAGATCATCAGTGTGCTTTTGAAGTTAACCTCCTGATGATACCCACTTACTGAAATTGGTCCCAGGTTATGGAGCTGACTCATGCTCTCTGAACAAAATTCCTTTGAGGACTCAAAACCAGAAGATTTGCTCCAAAAGTAAATTGACATTCTACTTCTTCTAGTGAGTATTCAAGGCATGACACCAATTTTGACCCAATAATAAGTGCAAATTTCCTGAAACGCATACTGTGCATTTCCTAGCTCTTCAGTAGCAGCAACCTCTTCATTCTGCGTCTGCTGCCATTGAACCACATTCTTGCTAATACAGTCAGCAGAAGAGGACCAATCCTGCTAGAAGAGAGGGCACAGGAGAGGATTTTTTCCCTGTTTTACCCAGATGATCTGAGAGTTTTCCTTCACAAGCACTGATTTCATCTAGAGATAAAGAGAAACAAAGCTGATGTTGTTTTTCAAAGAAATTAGTTTTCCAGAAGGAAAGACATCAGTGCGTTCAAGATTTGGATTAAATATTAGGTTAAACTACTATGTTGGGAAGATAGAGCAGCACCGGACCAGGATCCTCCAATCCCATAGGATTTCCAGGTATTGGTTAGAGAGTGCCATGGATCTGATGCTGGCACTCATCCTGCTTTGAGCAGGTGCTTTTCACAGCTTTGACACTCAGTTGGGATACAAGCTTCAGGACCAAGGGGAAGCATGACCACCTGTAGTAGTTCCAGCTAGGCTGACCAGGTTGGAAGGAAGCTAATGAGTTATTCCTCTTATAAAACCAGTCTTCGTAATTTAACTTTATGCCTATGAGCTATTGTTAGATATTTGATTGCAGAGAAAATATGAAGCTTTCCTTGGTTTTTACACTTAACTGGGGTGTTTTTAGCCCAGGAAAAGCTATCTAAAACTGAATTAAGTTACAGAAATGAGTTTTCTATGTGTTTCACTTTATCAATGTTTCATATAGAATCTGTACTTGGCTCTCTTTTCAATGTTAAGAGACAATACATCAGTATTTTTCAGACTGTGGGTAGTACTCAGAATTTGCCACTAATGTGAAGGCAGAAGTGCCATTCTTTAAGTAGGTTTCCTAAAGTTTCTCAGTTTAGTCACTCCATGTGTTTAAAATTCAGCCCCCAAAACTTATTAAAATATATTTAATTTTCTTTGTTTTTTGTTCTTTCCTTTGGAGCTTGACTCATTCCTTTTAAATATTTAGGTTTGGAAATAACTGTTTGCAACAAAAAACAATTTATAAACTCAGTATATTTTAAGGTCATGGAAAGCTTGCTAACTGTCTAAGTTGACAATGTTATTACAAAGGGTAACCATAAGATTTCTTCTTTCATTTACTGTTTTCATGGTAAATACATCGTTTGGTGCCTCTTTCATCATCTTTGAGAATGAAATAGTGAGATAAGTTTTTTTTAAGAAGCTGTAACTGGTCCAAGTAATCTTTGAAAGGCTGAAGGATGTGATGTGTCTGTTCCCTTTCTATCTAGGCCCCTCCTCACAGGCAGTGAAGCAGTGATGCCTTCATGCAGAGGAGTCTGTTTTGCTTTTGTACTGGTAATTTTAACTACATTCAAATAAAGTTGTAATAGTCCAAAAGTTAGAACAGGGAAAATTTAATACTGTAATTATAACCTTCTGTTGCAAGGTTGTTGAAGTCTAATGCACACTTATTTAGTGGAAGGAAAACGTGCAGTTGAATTTCAAATTTGAATTATTATCTCTCACTAAAATAGTCTTGCATCCCACCTAAAATAATAGCAGTTATTTAAATTAATAGTTCAGTGTTCTTTAAGATGGTTTTCTTTTTTAAGTTGCTTTTCATAATTTTTCTTCTTTACAGATACAGACAGGAATAAGCAATTTAGAACGGTTCTGTTGGCATGAGGTTTTTCATTTTAATACTGAAAAATTTGCTTTTCATGCAGAGATAATTCATTTGAGTATGTATGCACATGGTAAGCACAAATACACTATTAAATTTAAAAAAATAGTTTGACCTATTCAGCTGAATAAATTAAGACTGTTGATAACTAGTAAAAGAAGGCCTAAAAGCATACAGATATTTTTATAGGTTTTTGAAGTAGTCAGAAGTGAAATTATCCTTCATGTAAGACCCAGTCTTCACAAAAATAATCTATTTAATTTTCTTAACTATTATGTGAGTAACTGGGGAAATACAAAACCCCACAGTCTGCACCAGCCCTTCAACCCTGCTTTACTTTCATATGACATTTTGTTGAATGAGTTGACAGACCTGAGCAACCTTAAAATTCACAAGTATTTTAAGCTTCTCTATATTTGATAATGATGATGCTTGATTGCTGAACGAGTGCAAGGTTATAATCATCTCCCTTGGCTTTTTTGTCATTCATAAGCTGCTTGAGCTGCTCTCTGCTGGCTTATGACATTTCCAGGATCTCTCAAGTGGATTGTAACCTTGTGTGTGCTCACTGAATTCCAAGGACTGGTCCTTCCAAATGCTCTTTGATGAGATGAGCTGTTATTCCTCTGTTATTTAATAAAGGGTTTCATGCTATACAGTTTGCTTCTCAATGTCTGAAAATTCTCACAAAAAAGGTTTATGCATTGGAAATGAAAAGTAATTTCAAATTTCCAAGTTATCTATTTGCTGCTTAGAGGTTTTGTATCACTTCATATATTTAATGATAATCCAGCAAATGTGGCTTTAAAAATAGTTTTGGAAGCTTTTCCTAAAATATATAAACCATTCTATTGTTTATGATGACCTCTATTTTCAAATTATGCTCTGTTTTGTTATCAGAGCATTTTCTACATAAAACCCAATACATATTGGAATAAGATTGTCTGAGACCATGATTTTTCAATTCATATTGATTTTTTTTTATTTTCACCTAGAAATCAATACAGTGTATTTTATTAACTGATGGAATACCACTATATAACCCTTAGGTACTATAAAGATACTCAATACTTTCTTTAATATCATTATTACAACACACTGATTTTTGCTGTTGGCAGTATGAGAGCCAGCATTTTCAAAATAATTTGTTTTTCAATAGACAGCCCTATCAGTTAGGATGTGTTATCACATCTGTTGGTCCTCAAGGCAAGTGATCTAATGGGCAGTGTCAAGACTGGGGGCAGCCTGGGCTGCATCAATGATACATGGTGGAGTTTGCAGCCCCAAGAGATATGGGACCTGGACATGCTCAAAAATTGGGCCCATGAACATCTTGTGAAGTTTAACAAGGCCAAGTTCAAGGTGCTGCACCTGGATCAGGGTAACCCCCGATATCAACACAGGCTGGGGGATAAAGATAGTGGGAGTAGCTCTACTAAGAAGGACTTGGGGATGCTGATGGTACCTCCAGAAGAAAACTGGAACTCTGACCACCAAGAAGCCCAGGGTGAAGTAGGACCAACAGGATGCCTCTAGATCCATGTGTGGTGACTGTCTTCTGCTTGACCTCTCTCTCTCTCTCCTCCCATTTCTTTTCTATTCTTTCTATCCCTGTACCTCAAATTTACTGTTAAATAAAATCCATATTATTGATATTCATATTACAGCATATGGTCTCATTTGCACCTTAATTTGGACAGAGGCATCTCTCAATAATCAGATCTTAACAGCAGTGTGGCCAGCAAGTTAAGGGAGGTGAATCTGCCCCTCTCCTTCACTCTGATGAGACCCCATCTGGAGTGTTGCATCCAGCTCTGGAAGGACATCAACCTGTCGGAGTGAGTCCAGAGGAGGAACACCAAGTGGTTTAGAGGGATGGAGCTCCTCTTCTATGAGGAAAGGCCAAGAGAAATGGATTTGTTCAGCCTGGGAAAGAGAAAGGTTTGAGGCAATCTAATTGCAAACTTCAAGTGCCTGAAGGAAGCATCCAAGAAAGATGGGGAGAGACTATTTACAAGGGGATATAGTGACAAGACAAGGGGTACTGGCTTCAAACTGAAAGAGAGTAGGTTTAAATTAGATATTAGGAAAAAACTCTATACTGTGAGGGTGACGAGGCACCGGAACAGATTGCCCAGAGAAGTTGTGGATGCTCCATCCCTGGAAGAATTCAAGGTCAGCTTGGAACTGCCTGGCCTAGTGACAGATGTCACTGTTCATGGCAGGGGGGTCAGAACTAGATGGTAGGTCTATTCCAACCCAGGCCTTTCTATGATTCTATGAATAATAGTAATAAAGAATTTGGTTGGAGTAGTTAAAATAGTACTTAAAATTCTGTTTTTGAACTACTTGCTTGTATCTTGGTGAGTGACATGCAATGTGATATGAAAGGCTGTGTATGAAGGCAGTGTCTGTGCCCAGAAGGGAAGCTGGAAGCTTGTTTCACCTCATAAAAACCAAAGGAAATCACAAAAAGCCTCACGGGGAAAGATGGTTTGAATGGGCTGCAGAGAGTATGCAATAGGAGATATAATTTGACAGCATCTTCTGCACTGTTGGAAAGTCATGACCATGACCTGTCCTTGATTCACAAGTAGAATATTGCTGTTACCAGGGACCATTGTTCATATGAACAGTGCACATCCTCCATGTTTCCTCTCCCCCTCCTTAGCAAGATCAGTTCTGTTAGACAACATCAAATGACATCTATAATCTTATGATGAGGAATTTCAGTGACATTTTTTCTGCTGCCTGTCACTTTCAATTGTTCCTTTGTCTTGGCTATATGCCACTTCTTCCCAAGCAGCTTTGGATGTTAAATAGCAGTTACATTTAGCCTGTGACTTTAAAGGTCGGGTTGAATAAAAACGTGGCAGTTACATGAGGCAAATTAATTCTGCTGGGCTAATTAAAGATCACAGATCAAATCACTTCTTGTGTTAAGTGGGTGTAATTCTTTTGGATTTGGCCCAAGTATGTGAGCAATGGATTTGCTCCTCTGTATCTACTTAAACATCACTGTATTTAAACCCTGTATTTCACTATTTTAAACAGTTTTTAAAATTATTAGCTTGCCTTTTCTCTTTTAAAGGTATATCCTTGCATCTTCTCTATTTCTTTGTATTTATTTTGTGCTGTATGTTTCACTATTCTGTCTGTCTGATAAGGTGTACAAAGTCTGTAAGCTTTGTTCTCTGCCTCTTCCCCTGCAGGAGTTAAAATTGAAGCCATCATTCAGGAAGGGACAGATGCACTGAGGAAGACTGCCTGCAAGGGAGAAACTTCTCTTGAGTCCTGAAATACCCTTTCCTAAAAAGGTTTTGGATAATCATGTCTGAATTCACTGTTCATGTGTTTTCTTGGGGGCATTTGTAATGAATGACTGATTTTAGTGGTCTCACTGTGCAGAGGTACTCACTCATATACTTCTAATAATTACACTTGATATTCTCAATATAATATTTTTTATGGAATTGAGTAAATAACATTTTGGAGTTTTTTCCTGGTTTGAGAATTTGATTGGCAAGATATGGGGAAGGGCTGTTCCTTAGTTTGGCAGAATGTGGTAGTCTGCACACCTTCTGACATACACTTGCTCTTGAACATTTGACAACCCTGAAAGGGTGCTAGAAGTCTGCCTCCCTGGTCACCAAGACTAGAAAGTTTCAGGACTCACTCCTACCTCCATTGTAGCTTCCAGTAAACTACATTTTCCTCAAATTGAATCTAATTTGCCTGTGAAGGTAATTTGTGAGTGGCATCACTGGATCCATGAGCATTTTTACTAAATTTTCTTCCTCCTCTCTCTCCTATCAGGCACGGGGAAGGTTCAGAGCATTACTGGGTTGGCAGGTGTCCAAGGCCAACCCACCACAGGTGATAAGGGCATTTTTCAATTTCTTCACTACATTTATGTTTTTTATTGTAACTTATGCTATTGATATCCTTTATCAATTTGTAACTTGTTTTTTTTATCACGGAACTGGACCATATAGGGGTAACTGGCTAGGCTTGAATCAAAATCCTTTTTTGTGCATCATCAGATCTTTTGGGCTACTTAATATCACAGAACAGGGTTTCTACGGATACCCATTACATAAGCAAGTGCCAAGGGGCATGTTATCTCCCTCCCCTCCCCCAAATGCAATAGTTACATACAAATCTCTTCATGTCAGTATTTTTTTTACCTCTCAGCACAGACAGGTTTAGTCAGACAACTTGAAATCTGGATTCCCTGACAAAATGTGATTTGGAACAGGCTGAGCTACTTGGACAGAATTATATATAGATTTTAGACTGTTTCTGTACTCATAAATTGTTATTTAAACATAACCTTAGTTTGTCTAAAGAATAGTTTATATTTAAAATTCTGCTCTTATTTTTTGTTTCTGAACAGTGACCATAAATCTTCTAGTGTAGAAGTCTTTGGGGGCAGAAGAGGGTAGTATTGCTAGCCCTGTCATTCTGTACAGGGGAAGTCTGGTGTAAATAACTTGCATCATACAGAAAAACTTGTTCAAGGGGAGTACATATTAGCAATTTCAAATAGCTGCTTGTGCATCCAGCAGTCAGGACATTTTAAACTCACATGTACATCTTACTCTCCATGCATTGGTTGAAAGTTTTGTATCTAAGGCATTTTAAATCTGAGAGACTGAATATTTCTCTTTAGCAGTAGAAATGCATTCAACGTTCAAAGAAGTTAAAGTTTGACTATAACTATTGCTGTAATTGCTGCACTCAGAAAGGCCTGTCATAAAAGAAGGTATTCATTACAGGAAAAAAGTATCTTGAAATTCCACTCAAAGCACAATTAGGTGACGAACCTATTATCAGTCATAACTCTGGCCATGGTCTGATGAGGAGAATGGTATGTGTTGAAAAATCTGCCTCAAGCTACTGAACAAAGTTGACTAATTTGATGACCCAACACAAGGGACTGAATGAGACTATCTCAGAAGTGAAACATGAACTATTTGGCCACTTAATGTTGCATTAAGGATTAATTCTTGATCAATATTGCTAATTATGGAAGGAAAATAATGTGTGATAGGTCAAGAGAGACAAGGATTTTAAGTGCTTCCTTATATTGACAAAAGATAGCTGTAGATAACAAAGGCTCCAGTGAAACTGAAAACAGTATTCTTCTCTCTTCAGATAGATATCATTAATGATTGGAAGAAAGATCATGATCTGGAAAAGAGCATAAGCAATGAAGCAGGAAATACGTGGAATTTGCAGTTCCAAGAAGTCTCTTTATATAACTCTGTAGAGCTCTTCTCTACATAAACAATTTACCTTGAGGTTTCTAGATTTTGTAATATTGTACTTCAGTGTATGTTCATGATACTTCAAATCTTAGGTAGATAGACTTACTTCCTTAGTGTCTTTCATCCAGATGTAACCATGACCTGAAAACTAAAATGCAATTTTTTTCTGAGCATATCTACCATGTGCTGTTAGAATCAGGCTTTCTACAAAATGCATGCAGTATTACTGTTTCTCTTTAAGAGAGCGGGAAGAAGAGTTGATGATTGCTTTTTTCATTTATTTTTTTTCAAAATAACAGCTGAGAAAACAAGCAGTTTATCTTATTTTATTTCCCTCCCCTGACTGACGAGAGTAAAATGCAAATCTCTTCTTCCAGAGGATGTCCTGCTACCGTGTTGTGACATGAGGGTCTGTGCTATTCTCACCCTTCACCTTCTACTGTTCAGAGAGTATCACTGCAAAGAAAGGCAGAGCATGTAGAAAGAAACATTTTACAGCATTAGGTTGCGCCTCCAGAATGCGATGATGAGCTCTCGTACCCGTTGCAAGAAAGTCCTAAACTTTCATGTAAAGGAGACAGTCACTGGGAATACTATCTTATAGCTTGGACTTTCCTGTAAGGTCTAAAATAATTAGAAAGAAAGGATTTATCTTGGCTTTTATCCTTGTTGACTGGCATCTTTAATCTCTTACTGAGAACTCTGTGCTGAGAAAAGGTAAATTTATGTTTGCCCCTCACTTCCAATCCACTTAAAAAAAAATAAAAGGACATCTCTCCTGGAAGAAAGTTTATAGTCATCACTAGCTTAATCATTTTGTCTCCACTGGAATAATATTAAGACCTTTATCTAATGCAAATTGTGCAGCAGTTACTATTTATTGCGTTAGAGGTGCACTTCATGTATGACAAACTCAGGACCTCGTGTTTCTTCAAAGAGATAAGGAATAACTCTTAAGATGCAACAATCTGCTGGAAAAGCAGGAAAACAGCAATTTCTTGATTGTTCAGCTTTGAGTATTAGGTTTCGCCAACCTCACCCATTTGTTTCAATGCACATCAATGTTGACTTCTGGGATTACTGAGGGATAAATTGAGTGGAGTTGCTCCACAAGAACATTTCTATTAGAAACTTTGTTGCCTAATTTGTTGTTTATCCCAGGATGATCTCAAAGCAAAATTTTAGGAAAACATTAATATTTTCAAGGGGAATTGCATTCTGATTTTTGGTTCTGGGATGATTTCTCTAATAAAGACAGATAATTAGGCCTGTTACAGTTCTTTCATTTCTTCTCTGTGTTTGAAAGCTGTTTTCTACTCTCTAACAAGGACCTCTTTATGATTCCTTATTCTCTGTCAAAGAAAAAGTAAGACTTAAAAGATATGAAATTATTTTTTCCTCTTTAATTTAAATTTAAATGAGGGTCAGAGCTCAATCATCCCCAATGAACAGCAGAAATAATGAAAAACCTACCTCATGGAGTGTTTCCTTTTAATAGTGCTGAATTAGAGCTGCTTCTGAAGTGAGTAATGTTTTCTGAATATACACAGGATTCCAAGTCATTAAAGGTTCTCATAAAGAAAGCTCATAAATTTGGTTCAGCTCAATGAGACTTAGTGCATATGTGAATAAAAATGTTTCTGTAAATGGGAATTGATTTTTCTTTCTCACTGATTATTTTCTTTAATCTTATGAATGTGTTCTTCACTAGTTATAGCAAGACAAATAGAAGGACATTGGGTGTCATAGGAACCAATATTAAATAGCACATTCTAGTGATCTTTGACCCCCATTGTGATACTTGTGATACCTTCTGCTTTTTCTCAGAGAGAAGATGTTGCTGAGTCACCTTGTTAATTGACCAAGAGTAGCTGCAGAAGAATATTATAATTTCCATACCAGTCCCACCATTAAAACCTTCTAATCTTTTGTTCCACTCTCCTTTAAGTCTATCTATACTAATTTTTGAGTCATTGTTGTAGTGGATTATCCTAGCATAAGTGATTTCCTGCTGCATTCTGATCCTGCATAATTGCTGGTCAATTGAAAATTCTCTTTTGACCGCAGTGATTGAGGGTCAAAGTCACGGTTTGATCCCATGATTTTAAAAATAAATAAAAATAAATGCCAGAAGGAAATTAAGAACATAAATAGATTTTCAGTTAAACTTTGGACACATGTTTTTCTGATTAGGTTCTGAAACATTTACAATTTTGCAGCTACAGGAAGGCAAAGTTATCATAGTTCTTTCATTTACATTTAATGAAGGAATGCTAGTCTATTTAGGTTTTAACACAGATTAAACCTGAATATGTATAGATGGGATAGACCTCAGCGGACAGATGTCTGATTCCCACCCTCCTCCCACTCTAAACCTTGAAATGCAGTTGCTAATTTTTGAGAGACATTTTTAGTATGCATTTTTTACTTAACTTTATTGATGGCCTGCAGTGAAGTGTAAAATAAAAATTAAATCTCTGCCCACCAAATAAAAAATTGCAAAGAAACAAAAAAAGAATATGTACTTCAGTAGTCATATATTTTATCAGTGTGTCAGTGTAGGATCAAATATAATAAAGTGCAGGTGGCTATGTTTTCTTCTTTGTGGTTGTGATTTTAATGTACTCAGCTCCCCTTTAAGAGACTAAATGGAAGGATCAGGTTGTGAGCGCTCCTCCTCCTCCATTGAAAGCAGGAAGAAGGTGTTGGATACAGACAGCTTTGAATATTTGTTCACTTGATTTTCTGCCACTTCAGTTGTCAGCTCAACTGTACAACCAAGTGTGTTTCCTGGGGCTTCCTGTGTAGTGCAGCAGGAAGACAGGGCTGTGCTGTAGCTTTGTACAGCAGTGTGTGCTGCGAGGGTTGAGTTCTGCCCATTGTACTTGGAGAATGAACTTTGCTCTCTTACACAAGATGAGTGCCTTCCAAAGCCAATTCTTTTCAACACAACTTGTGTGAAAATGGTGCAAGCAAGATATGCAAGAAAGTGCTCATTTCTTTGCACATAGCAATCATTTTTTTTTGTATTGTGTGTGATTTCCTTTTATGATGGGAAAACAATTATTTTGTAGTACTTCTGAGCCGTATGGTAGCTACTCATGCAATGAGAAACACTCTTGCCCTACTTAAATCCCTAAGTATTATGCACTTGCAATAAGCATTATGTATTTCAAAAGACCCTTAGTTCTTCTTTCTAGGCTGAAGAAATTATTTTCAGTAGAATGCAACCGAAATCAAATATCTTTCAGTTGTTTTTCAGAACTCTTGTATGTGAATACTATATCTTGATTTTTGTTTGTTTTGTTTTGCATTTTCAAGGTGATATTCAAAAGGCAAAAGAAGAAAGCCAAGTTTTATAACCAGCCTCTACAGACTTAGCTACAGATGAAAGCAATAGGTCTATAGGGTAATTTCTATAAGAGCACAAATAGAACTTACATGGAATTATGCTATAGTGGGGATAGATATTTTTAGAGCTGCAAGTGCAATAAAGAAATATTTATATGAGGCTGGATGAGGACATTAGAGTTTTGTGCTAACAGTTGCATGAAGGAAGAAAAAAGGGTTTATTAGTTGTTATAGTTGATGTGTATGTAGCCTTCTGGAGGGAGCGGGGAAAGGAGAGCAGCTGACTCTAGGGCTTGGAACTGTCTGCTGCGGTGCTGACACTGAAAGTACTCTTAGTGCTATCTGGGGCCCATAGAAATTCAGTGCCTTGGAAACCTTACAGCCTTTAACTAAGCTGGTAACAAACATGAGGCTCTTTTTCTCAGTCTTAGACTTTTAAGAACCTTATGTCAGGATCGTTATCTGCAGAATCTTTTTGACTTTGAAATAATCTTAATACTAACATTTAAAAAAATGCAAGGTGTAATACTCAGAGTGAAGGTTCTGGAGATAATTTTACAAGAAATGAAATGTTGTCCAAAGAATTGAATTAAATCTACATCGAAGAGAGGTTTATATAGGGTGTTGCCAGATATTATGTTTTATGTTGAGTGGTGACATTGTATTGTCATTTTAGCTCCTATTCTTTATTGATATTGTAGAGCCAAACACAGCCCAGATCTGCAATGTTGATTTATCAAAGAAATCTTTGTTCATGAAAACTCTCAGCCTCATGTAAAACAATCTTTCAGTTCAGCAATAAATATTTATAAATCTTTTGTTGCCAATCTCCTGCCTTTCAAGTCAATGCTATCACCATTATAGAAAATAGTAGCTGAAATGGTATTTAACTTAATTTTTTGTTTGATTGTTTGCTTGTTTGTTTGTTTTTTTGTTTCAGTTTTTGTGTGTGTGTGTGTTGTTAAGCATTGGGATCTTCTAGGGAGTGCTTTTTAAATCTATGGGTTATTGCAGATCTTGCTGAATAGGGCTAATTTTCTGTGTTAATATTTAAATGAGAGAGCAATAAGGGACCTGCTTCTTTGTAATTGTTAAAAGAATTAAAGTTACTGCTCAAAGCACAGATGAGTTCCACTGCTAGGTTTCTGTTCATTACATGAGAAATTTCCTTTACGACACACTGAAAATGCAAGGGCTGTGCTCCTGACTATTGACTGCATTACAAATGTGGCAGGAGCAATCACTAAAGGCATGCAATTGCTAGAACGAAGTAAAAGAAGGATTTTGAAGATGAACAAGTACTGTCCCTTCTTTTTTTTTCTCAGGAAAACAGAGCTTGGTTTAGATTTTCTGCAAACAGGATTAAAATGACTCAATACCTCACTCAATACCATCTAGCTTTGTTTTCTTGCATTGAGGTAAGTTCCATCCTAGTTTAGCAGTAGGGCCTTGAGGCAACATGGTTAAATACGTATTTTTCATTTGCGCTGTGAATTAGTAGCTTTCCTTACTAGAGGAAAATCTTGTGTTGTGAGACAGGGAAGCTTTTCTCACATAAGCTGTTGGGATCCATAGACAATAAAGGAAACAATCCTGAACTCCTTCTTTTCTTCCCTTGCATCACTTGTCAAATATGTCCTTTGCCAGCTACTGAGGCTATCCCTACAAGTCAAACGACTGACACAGATCATTTAGTCAGGTTTGTATTTGCAGAAATAAAACTTAAGAGGACTGAAATGGGGATATGATGTTACTGCACTGGGAAAGAAAGTCTGACTATGTGTGCATGTTACCAAAAATCAGGATAATTGTTGAAGCAACATCTGTGATGTGTTGCTCCATGAGTGTGCTGCTGTCTTCCAGACACAGAAATCAGGACAGATAAGTCTGGCAGTGCTTACAGTTTTGAGAAAAAAGCAGTATTTTGCTCTAGAGTTGCAGTTTTATTGGGTGAATATGATCAGCCTAAAATACTAGGCAATATTTAACTGTCTAAGCACAAAATCTCCAGTGTCAAAAAGCAAAGAAGAAATACTTGATCCCAATAATTTCCCTGCCAAGGACTGTCATTAGGACGAAACCACAGCATAAATATAAGTGTGGGTGGATGGGGTGAGAGTACATGTAAGCAAATGTTGAACATCCTTGCCTCTAACAGTCTCATAATCTGAGGATTGTTGGAGATACAGAGCCAAACTTAAACAATGTTCTATCAAAAACTAAACTAAAACATGGCAATTACTATAATTAGATTGAGCATACATTTTCATGTCCAGATTTTTGAAGATTGGGTTATTTTAAATATCTTGCCTAGGCGTTATTTTTCTTATCTACCTCCAAAATTCTTTGCAGTTACAAAAAACCTTCTCATTTCCACACCAGGTATGTAAAAATCAATGAAGCATTTGAGTGGAACCACAGGGAAACTTGGTAGAAGGGACTGAATTCAGAACACAATGCAGTACATTTTCATATATATGTCCTATACCCCTTACACAGATTTGTATTCTGTTCACTTTGGGAATCAAGTACTGTCCTGATAGATTCAATGATATTTCAATCATGTAAGCCCAAGAGATAGTAAATTAATTGAAACTTGTACTCATTTATTCTCTAGGTTTATTTACCTGACGGAACCACTAATTGGCTTTATTCCTGGGTGCCCCCCACTCCTCCCTCCATATTTCAGTGATGGTAAAAGACAGGTAATATATTGCTGGTCATTTCTGTGTTCTATTACTCAAATTGTTGCCTGTATTAGAAGCCATTCATTTTGTATTCGTTAAATTTAATTTTTTAAAACTGTCAGTGCTAATTGGGGTGTCAGAACTTAAATACCAAAAACTTGAGAAATATAATACTGCTTTAGGCTATCTGCTAGTAAAATGGATAAGAAAATGTAAAGAAAGGTCATAAAAAGTTGAGACTAATAATATAGTCACCTAGCTATATATTGTGTTTAGTAATTAGGCCTTGTTTAAATCTTATTTATGTAATCCAAACCTTATTCCAGTGTGAAATCTAGTCTGAAATCCAACCAAGTTGGATAAGTTCCAAGATTTTATGCTTCTCTTATTTTCCTGTGAGTGTTCAGATAATACTGAGCTCAGTGTTCTGCTCTTCCTCTAAAATGACCAAGATTTAATGAATAAATACAGCTTTTTTATTACTAGCTACACTGCTAGAACATTAAGGTTCAGTATTAAAAATAATGAAATACATCTATTGAAGGCTTGAACATTATTTTGTTATCTAAAAAACATTTATTGCTAATACGGGAGTCTTAATTGCAATGTAGAATATTCTTTTGGTAATGGTACCTGTATGAACAGATGCTTATGTCCATACAGAGGTGCAACATCAGATAGGTGCCAAGGTTAGATACACTGTGGTTACTGATAAATCCTTTTTCTTAAAGGCAGATTTCTATGCCATGAGTTCCCTTTATTTGGTGTGCCATATTCTGGAGGAACCTGTCTGTAGGCTGCATAATGAGAACAAGCAGATAAACAAACAACAAAAGTTCAAGTTCAGTTTTTCACAGCTTTGTAGCTTATTCTTCTCATATCTCCTTGAAAATTGTTCAGAGAAAGAAAGTCACACTGTAAGCAATGAAACCTTTAGTTTGCTTTTTGTGCGAAGACACTTGACCCATCACAGTCTGCATCCTGCCCTGCATCCTTGACTCTACTCTTGAAATCAAGCAAAAAAAATATGCCCTTTGAGCATCCTTTTTTTCCAACCACTTAAATAATGTGAAGATTTGCAGTCTTCAAAATCCCTTAATGATAAATTGAATACAAATAAAATATTGCAACTACTAATCAAATCAACCAGTTTATTAAAATTCCAATTGCTGGGAGTTGGTTTTTTTTCTTTTAGCAGCCAGTGTACTTCGGTGTTCTCTTCATGGAGTAAGAGCATTTGCCTTGTGGATATTCTGACACTAAACAAACTCTGTGCTAATGCAATTAAAGACCATAAAAAAGCTGAAAGAACATAGTTCTCAATTCTTTTTTTTTTTTTCTGCTAAAATATGGGTATTTTTCTTCCTCTTAGCTGTGGCTTCTCATGATTCACATGTAGCCAATATGAAAGCTCACAGTAGATGCTCTTCTGCTGGAATACCACAGATGTGATGCTGCTTTTACAGCTTTACAAAATTAAATTTCATGAAAATCAATAAAGTAACAGTGCTGTAAAATTGACATAAGCAATGAGGCTCAACATGTTCTCTGAAAAATCCTTTTCTAAAAAAGATAAAACAGAAGCATAACATTTGGGCTATTGACTAACATTTGCAAAGTTAGATTTATTTGCCAATCCTACCTGTGACTTTCAACCGAGCCTGAAATGTCACAAAAAATTATATCATCAGTTCTGGAAAGGTGATTTTTCACTATGACACTGGGATAATGAAGCATTGGAAAATTAATTCTTTTGCCATCCCCTCCTCTCCCCAAAAAATAAAAGCCAGAGCAGTTAAAAAACATTACTTAGGGGATAAATGCAGACTTAATTTTGAATGAAATTTTGTGGATTTTGAGTAAAAAATGGACTTATTTATGGGTTAATTGAGAACTTAAGAATTTTAACCCAAAAATGCTGTTGTGAGAGAATTCAATCCTTTAATGGAGCCAGGGGGTAGAGGGAGGGGGGAACATGGGATGATCAACCCCAGAAAAACCCAATGAACCATCTTCTGCTTTCTGTTTCACTTTCCTAACATAAACCTGTTAGGATAGAGATAGTATTTCAGAGATGGATTTCCAATAGCATCAGCTTTTTCTGTCCCTGTCTGAATTACCCTGTGTTCTTTCACAAAATAATATATATTGAGACTTCTTGGTTATTACTACTAACAATCTGAAGGTTTGAGAAATCAGATTTTATTAATAGAGACTCCTATCAGAAATAAAACAAAGTCACTTTCTGCAGTAAGCATTTCTGGAAATCCTTAGAATTCATACAGCTGACAGTATGCACCATGTTTCTGATTCAGAGATGTAAATTCTGTGGAGGTTTGGAATGGAAGTAGACACAATGATCTTTGTGGGCGCCTTTCAATTTGAGATATGCCATGATTCTTTGGTAATTTTGGGGTGGGGCAGTGTTGCTTTTAGCATAAGTAGACAAATTACTTCTGATGGGGTAAGTGAGAAACTGCAGGCTGATAACCAGTTACTGTTGTGAGAGGCTGAAATGTTAAAGGTTAATAAATCAAACAATTTCTAAAAGTACAGGTAATTTTAGAATAAACGCTAGCTTAATTTCAAGTGCCTATCCATGCTGCAGAAATGGCACCTGGGAAAGTAAAGAAGGAGTGAGAATGACAACCATTAAGAGACCCAGAGACAGCTGTGGAGAGGTCTGGCCTTTGTAATAGATAAGTAGACAAGGATTATGAGAATTTGGGATAGGTGAGAGGGATGCAGGTCTGTGCAAAATGTAAGAAATCCTTAGAAGAAGGGGGCCAGGGAGAAAGAAGGAGGGCAGTGATGGGGGGTTGGGGGGGTGGGGAGGGCATTAAATGGCTGATAATATAGAAACCACTGATAGTTTCTACACATCTGACCTGTGCTGGTCACTGCAGTCTGTCCTGCTTTATTAAATCCTTTCTGATCTCTGCACAATACCACTTTACCCTATCAGGGAGCAGTGTAGAGACTGATTGCAAGCTCTGGGGGCATGGACACAAATGGGTTTGGTGTTGCAGGTACAGTCAGACTCAGATGAGTGTGCACTTGGACCTGCAACTAGAGCAGGTGTGGGCCTCAGTGTCAGCCACCAGAGTGGGACTATGGAGTGTAAGATTTGGAGGGCTGGAGTGTTTTGGTTTACTCCAGCCTTGGTTTGCATGGGGGTTTGTGTGTATGTAATCTGAGGTTGGACTAGTTGGTGAGCAGAAGGACCTTACCTGGGGTAGGTGTGTCTTGGGAGACCTGTGACTATGTCTATTTGCTAGCAATCATCAAGCTGGGATAGCTGGCAGGTGGAGACTGGAGGAGGTCAGTGTGCAGGCATGGGTGTTGAATGGGGAGACTGTTCCTGCTGATGTTCAGGGGGTCTGAAACATGCTTATGGATCGAGGCAGTGTAGTTTCCCAAGATGAACTTCACCCATAACCATCTGGAAAGGAGGAAGTGGATTTGGCCATCTGTGTTGTGTTTATGTGAGTCCTGGCAGGGTTATATGTGGGTCCTGTTAAATGGGAGTGCCCAGCCTGCAGCACTCATTATTTGATAGTAGCTCTTGCTGTCCTCTGTGTATGCCTGATCTCACACTGAGTATCACTGTTGTCTGAACTTGCAAATGGGAAAGTATCAGCCACACCCATTGGCATGGGATGGAAAAACTGATCCCTGTGGATACAGGTGCACTGGGCTGGGCTGCAGTGGATGGAAAGGAGCCATCATAGAGGCAGTAGCATTAAACATCCCATAAAGGACAGCTGAGCAATCCTTTACTCCCAGTTAAGAGCTGAAAAAAAAAAATTCAACTTTCAGCTGTAACTGATAATTTAACTTTTTCAGTATTTTAAGACTGCTAAAAAATGTTTTAAGGCTTCTTTATGGATAAACTTGCTAAGAATTTGTATCAGATTTATTTCTAGTTTTTACGTAAGGAGTTATATAAAGACTATTAAAATACAGGTATATTAATCAAGACAATCCATTGTTCAAAATCCAAAGTAGTCTGTGCTGTGGTTGAGAACTATTTATGCTACAGCAAGACCCAACATGGCTAGTGGCAGAGCCACGTGTACATGAGCAGTACACATTGAAGGGAAATGGGAGTAAGTTTCAAAATTAAATATGAAAGAAGAGTAAAAGATTGATGAAGACAGACTAGTGAATTGTCCAGTTATAGCATCAAAGGTGTCAGGTTGAAAGAATCTCAGTTTCTGACTGCTTTAAAGCAAAGCAGAGAGGGAGAGGGAAGAAAATGATTTGGTTATGGAATTCAACAAATTTAAATTAATAATTCAGTTTTTTATGTTTCATTAAAGAAAATGTCTCAAAAAAATTCTGACAGGTTCTTAAAGAAAGGTAAAAGTTTTCAGATTTTACAGTGTTTTCTCAGCACTAGTTTCATGGTCTTTAGTGCACGTTGCATACAATCCTTTTTCAATCTACTACTAATGGAATATTAATTTATTCTTTCCATATCAGTAGCTTCTAATATTCTTCAGTTCTGCTACAGCACGCTATATTCCTTGTCAGCAACTAATAGTTTTTTCATTATACAGCTTGGGAGCTGGACGTCTGGATTAAGAAATGTACAGGAGCACTTAAGAACAGTGGTTACTGCAGTTTGAGTGCCCCTGCACAGATGACACCACTGAGCAACAAAGCATAAGTGACACAAAAAATTGAAGATTGTATCAGAATTAACTTAGTGGATACTAGACTGCAGTGTGAAACTAGTATTTGAAAAGGAAGAATAGGTTAAGAGATACGAATTGTTTTTTGAAGTGACTGGGGCATTCCTTTTCAAAATTGACTGGCATGTACATATTCCTATGTAAAGATGTTTGAATGCCAGAGAGAATTGCTGCTATTCACATACTTAATTTACATGTATTCTTTAATGTGAAAGGGGAAGAAGACGAACGTAAATGTTGTGTAAAGCTGAAGGGAGTAATTAATTAATTAATTCATTCATTCATATGAATATTCTGAAGTGTTTCTTTGAATTAGTATGTATTATAAAGAGCATAATTCTATGGGGTTTTTGTGACCTATTTGCTTCTAAAATGTTGGGTTCCAGGGAAGCAAAGTAATTACTAATTACAGAAATGGATATACTATATCCATTGATTTTTTCCCACACTGTCTTGAACAACCACCATTTCGTTCTCTTTATACTTTTCACTTACCGTATCAGTTAGTTATCTTAGTTATGGGTGGTTCCTCTTTATTCCTGAAAACCTTAACCTGCTCATCTTTGTGTGAAAGAATCTCAAAATATTTCAGCCTGAAAATATGCATAATCATTGATAGCAAGTTTCTTATCTGCCACCCACTATCTGAGTACTAAAGCAGTATTTTGTTAGAACTTCCAAAAGCTGCTGCAGAAGCTGTCAAAAAAGATGAATTATCTTGAATGTAAGAACTAGCAATTTTTTCCCATCTGCCTGTTGCCAGACAGCAGCGTGGGCTAGAGAAGCAAACTCCTACTGAGCTGCTCTTGGGTTGGTATTCAAGTACCACTTTACAAGTTCTTAGGCTTTGTTTGTGAAACAATACGTAAAATTCTGGTTTAACAACTGAAGGAGTAAATCTCAGTACAGTACTGGCAAAAGGCTGACTGATGTCAAGAGAAGATATTGTTCATCTAGAAGCACCTGCCTCAATCTCTTTGGACTTAATTTTTATTTTGTGAAAAACTTTTCCTTCCCTGTTTTGTTTGTTTTCTCACTTGTAGCATAAATGAAACTGTGTCCACTGTGACCCAGAGGTTTCTTATTCAGTGACTGCTTTTCAAAGGATAGACCCACTCTTCTTCCTCATAGCTTTGCTGTATTTGTTTCTATATTCTAAAGTTAAATTTTACCACTTTATAAAAATACCCTCTTTGAGTGGTTTTTTATTGCTATGTATATCTTCCCTCTGATATCTGTTCCTTAATGATTTTGTGGTTCTCTGCATCCTGAATTTTATATACAAGAGATATATATAATTGTTTTATTATTGTATAGTAAGCTTCATGAATGGTGAAAATAATTAATAAATGCAGGCTCCTTGAAGGTTTTATTTTACCTTTTTTTTTTATGACAAACTATTAATTTTTCAGCAGTTAGGGTGTTTTGAAGTTGTACAGTAATTAAAAAAAAGTCAAATTACTTTGTGGCACTAAATCAAATAATGTCTATGTACAGGTTTCAATGAGAAAGCTGCATTTGTTTACTTAAGCATGATCTTGGGCTATGACATATCAATATAGACTCACTTAATGAAGGCTTACAACACAGAATAGCATCCTATTTGGTCAATTTTCAAGTTGAATCATATTATTTATGCTTCCAATGAACTAAATCCAATTCTTTGATGGAACCGAGTTTGGCTTGTTAAGTTGCCTCAACTGTTCTGCTTTTGAAATATCCCAGCGTTATTAGATTTATCCAAAACATACTTTGTCAAGGTGTCCTCAGTTAGCCCTCTTTTTAGGATACTTGAAAGCTTACTATATCATGCATTTCTTCTCATTAATGAAAATTTCCAGTGCCTTATGCTTATTATACTATTCAGACGGTGACACAGATTAGAAGTACTTCATCCAAGAACAACTTAAATTTTTTTAACCTGTTTCTCTGCCTCCAAGCATGAGTATCTTTTCCTGTTAAATATTTATCAAGCCTTTTATTAAAGACCTTTAAATAGATAGATTACATGACCTCTCCAGGCAATCTATTCTTGTGCTTCACTCTCTTTACCCAAAAGTTTTTTCTTAATTTTCACCTTGAGTCTTTTATGCTGTAATGTGAACCCATTCTTTCATATCCATCATAGGTAAGGAAAAGTGATTAATCCCTCCTTTGCAGAAGCCATTTATTTATTTAAACCATGTTTGTACTGTCCTATCACCCTTTAAGGTAATTTAGATTAATTAAATAATTTCAGTCAGATGTGCTTTTGTAAACCTCTAATTATTCATTTTCTTCTCTTCTTGACTTCCTTGGTTAGTGCTCATTGTTATCGAAGTTCAGCACCCAAATCTGGATCAGAGATTTTAGCTGAGTATGAGACTCTTCTTGGTCTTATGATCCTTTCTCCATAATTTTCATCAGCAATACAACTCTTAAGTATACTTGAGGAATCTCACCAAGTAGAGGTAAGAGAGGAACTTTGCTGTCCCCTTCTTTCCTACACCATTCCCACTTTGTTAATTGGAATAGGCAATTTATCAAAACTAGTCTTTCCATTGGTGCAACAAGCCTAGTTAGACATTTCTGTTTTTTCAAGGTCAGCCTTTGACGCTTGTGATTCAAAAGACAACATGAGAAGGTTTTTTCAATTACTTTTAACTTTATTCTTATGCAGCAACTCCTTGCCTTGTCCTTTCCTAAACTGTACCTACATGCTTATGCTCTGTTCTTGTATGTGCACTTAAGAATCTTACTTCTGCCATTTCTTGTATGCTTTCTTCTTACTTTTGAAGTAAATGCAGAACTTCTTGTTAACTGCATTGATCTTTTGATATGTTTTACACCTTCCTTGAGAGAACGATTTGCTTGAAATATCTTCTTGAAGACAGGAAATATTTACGCTGTTGCTTTGTCTTTGAGTTCTGAGGGTAATTAACTCTTCTGCTTACTTAAAACTTTAAATGAAATTACTTCCTCCTGTGAAATTTTGCTCAGCCACTTCATCCTCGTTCAGAATCACAGCTAAAAGCCATCTCTGACTTCTACATCAAGAAGCATTTACACAGCACTCCAGGAATATGGTAGACATCTTACCTGCCAAAGCTAGTCAACTGGGCCTCTTCTACAATTAATGAAAATTAATGGACTTCTGCAGACTATGATGATAATTTGGAGATAAGGAATGAAATATTCTCTGAAAAAAGATCTTTTGTTATATGCCCTATAGATACGGTGTTTAGGTGATGGGATTAGTTTTTGATTAATAACAATTTAGGTTGCTAACATTCAGTGAGCTGAATAATACTCTCTGCTTTTTTGGTGTAATCTTTTTTAAGCAGATGTTTGGGTAATTGAAATTGTTCATTATTAGTGAACCTCACATTCTGAATAATACTGCCATTGATTCTCATCAACCCTTACCTTCTTGATGCTCATGGTTTACCTTGAGCTCTGAGAACCATGGTATCCCAAGTTGCAGCTCAATGCACTGCTTGTCTTCATCTTTTCAGAAGTTGATTGTTTAATTGATAAATGGATTGTCAAACTATTGGCTCAGAAATTATTTTTGTTTCTCTAAATAAGAAAATATAAATTAAATCAGTCAATAAAAAAATCAAAAGTACTACCAAGATGCAGGCCAAAATAATGAGGAATGAATGTCTCAGGGAAGAACTTTTTAGATTCCATCCTAATGGAATAACTAGAGCCTTGATTTATTTTAGGAAAAAAGTATGGAAGGCTTGTTTTACTTCTTAGAAGAATAGTGGAGTTTCAGAACCATTTTATCCCAGCCTGAAAATATCAAGGTAATTTGCTATAGCGGTACTTATTTTGGCTGCTGATAATAAAATAAAAATATTTTATATCCTAAACAAGTTGGGAATGGTAATTTCTACCATTGACTGCTTCAACGTCCGAGCTGTTTGTCAAATGTGCTGTCACAAAAGCTTCTTTGGGTAATAATTTGAAGAATCAATAGTCTTCTCTCTTTTTTTATGAAACCTGGCAACTTTTCCATTGATTGCTTTTCTTCCTACACTGCACCTGCTGCCTTTGCAGTTTCTGATTAATTTTCTAGCATCTCAGCTCATTCATGTATTACAATATAACACAGTGACATGGGCTTGTGAGAATATACTGGCTGTTTCTTTCCTGCTTGGATACTGTAACCTATGTTGGCAAAATGGACTGTTTTATGTATATAGTATTGTGAGGTTTAGATAAAACAGATAAAGGTATAACTCTTCCCTGCATACAACCATAGGATGGTGTGGTGGAATAAACTAGGAAAAAAACAAGAAATGTTTGATACAATTGCTAGCTAAACATTTTTTAGATGGTAATTAAGCAACAAAAGTTACCGTGGTGTCCAAGAGTATGTCTTCTACTTAATATGTTGTGCCTTACCTAAAGTAATTAACAGTGAATACTGCAGAGTGCAGCAATTACTGCTACAAGTAACAATAAAGAGAATGTGTGCTATCACGGTCACTGGAATGATCTAATTGTGTTACCTTTCTTTTCAAAAGAAAGGTTTGAAGTAATGACAAGTTTAGGTCTAGTTGGGTATTTCCAATTAGAGTGCAATTTTGTGTTATTAAGTGCATGTTCATTTATTACTAGAAAAGGTTAAAAAATGAAGGGCAGATGTTGTGAACAATCACAGACATGACCTTTTGCAGATGGCTATAATAATTTAAGAAGTGTTCTGGACAGCTTTAAAGTTACAGCTTATCTGTGGCTAAGAGGACTCTAACAACTAGGTTTTAAACTGCAACTATGATTTATAAAGTTAGCATTGTCTTAATTATTGCTTAAAAATCCAACACCATTCTGGGCACCATTTTCAAAAATGTTGTTGAGGCCCATTCCCTGGAAATGTTCAAGGCTGGATGAGACACTGAGCAACCTGCTCTAGGGGAAGGTGTCCCTGCCCATGGTATGTTGAAACTAAGTGATCTTTAAAGTCCCTTCCATGTCTAACCACTGTATAATTCTAAGATGCATTTTTCTCTAGCATTATCTCTTGTCCCTGTCAACTCTTGGAATGAAGACAAAGACTGTTTTAGTGCCAGGGACATGTTGAAGCTCTATTCATAATCACTCCTCTTTTCTTCTGGACCAAACTGCAAGTCTTATTGTCAAACTGTTTTATATGTACTAATCCTCATACTTAAGAGTTTATAGTATTTTTATTGCTTTTTGCCTTTTTCCTCTGTCCTTCTAAAGTGTGGACATTGAGCTGGTAGTGATGTACCAGGGGCAGGGCAGGGGCTGATCTTACATATACATAGAAATAATATTACTCTAAATGCTATTCAAATACCAGCTCACTGTGTGTTAGCATATTCACCTTTTGTCTTGTGTATACCAAAGCTACTGAGTAACTATTAATTGGCCTTTCCAGGGTAAATATTGTATTTGTTTCCTATGCAGCACTTGAGGAAAAGGGCATCCAGCATTGCTAGTAGGATGACAGATCTAATTTTCTCCCCCGGAAAATAGACAGCATAGCACACCTTTCTTGTTTGTTCTGATAGACTGCAGGAAACATATTAACATATTTTTATAATATATAAATTAATGGTTGTAAAAGAGGATTAATTAATAAGAAGGTACAAATAGCAAATTAAATTAAGCAGAGATTTCTGTGTATCAATTTAATTTGCTGAGATTAAGTCTGAAGTTAGGGAGGACATGAATGCGTCTTTTGTTTACTTACATATTCTTCTGACTGAACCCACTGAAAACCTGAATGTCTCACTACTCTGAAATATCGCATATTTTCATGACATGTGGAAGCAGTCAGACAGAAACCAGAAATATGTCTGTATTCTATTTTCACAGTACCCCAGTTCAGGCTATGTTAAACAGAAAGCTCTCTCTAAATATATTGGCATTTCCAATTCTTTCTAATCAGAGGAAAACATTATTTTCACTTGTCTAAAGATGGGAAAAATGTGCATTCAGTTGGTTTAACTTACTGATGTTATTTTCCTCTAATAGGAGAGGAGTTTACTCTTTTAAGAGCTGGCAAGTGAAAATTGACAGGTGCAGCCTTACAAACCTACAGAAAAAGAAGTTTCTGGTTAAAATGGATCATTAAAAATCTTTGCTTATCTCTTCAGGGAGATGTATCTGTTTAAAAGACAGTAAACTGAAATGTAGCTTATGTGGCTCATGCAGGAAACTTTAATGGCATTTAGAGAACAATGCAATCATGAGGCACCATTAACATGGGTTCACCAAGGAAACGTTCTGCGTAACTACACTGATATCCTTCTGTGGTAAGGATGGCCTCATTCCTCTCTACAGCTTCCTGAGGAAGGGATGTGGAGAGGTGCTGAGCTTTTCTTCCTAGTACCTGAGGATAGAATGCACAGGAATGCCATAAATCTGAGAAAGCCCAAATGGAAAAGATTTCTGAAGGTACTTTGAACCCCAAGATTTTGCTTTTTCAAACTACATGCATGAACAGAAAATTTAAGTGACACTGATTTTTTCTTTATGCATTTTGTGTAATTGTAGAAATGCTAATATCTGATGGAAGGATCTGTATAGTAGTACCTTGTGGTGATTCATTAACTTGGAGGTATCTACCAGTTCAGAGCTGTTTCTTACTGACATTAATTACATCTCACTAATCTCAGTAGCTCAGCAGAAGTGGAGGTTTCAACCTGCATTCAAGAAAAATTACTATTTTGGAGACAATAATAATGAATATAGAACATAATTTCTTTTGCTGCGTGAATAAGCACAGCAAGTTAAAGTCAAAGGCTATGCTGATGAAATCAAAAACTGAATTCCTGGAAGTTAGATGGCAGTATTAGCTTACACTACACTTCTGATATGTTGTTCTTTTCTTCAGGTTTTCGTAACACCTCTGTCACTATTTTTTCTCTCTTAGCATTGTGTTAAGCAACATGGCTAATCTGTCATGCAGTTTTCTTATTCCTTCCCCACGGGAGAAATGAGTGCAGTGGTGTGTCTTGTTTTGATCTTTTTCTTTTTTCCTTTCTACCCTCCTACCTCTCTTTGATTTGCAGTCTTAATTTTACCCTTTTTTAGGAACTTCTGGAAGTTGTCTGAGTCATGTTGCTACTCTGCAGAGAATTTGAGCCATATCTGGAGATAAGAAATGCAGCCTGGGATACCAGAGGGATTCTAAAGCAGTGCAACTTGCAGCTTCCTCTGCCATCCCAATAGATTAGCTACCCTTAGTAAAATCTCTGCAGATTGCTTTAAACAAAATATTTATACTTAAGTTTGTTTGTCAAGATGTAAGTCCCATTCTCCAGCTCATCTTCTCTTATGTGGTAGAATTCCAGTGTTGAAGGGTCCTCCAAAGAAGAGGATGGGAGGAAGGGAGGGAGGGAGGAAGGAAGGAAAAAGAAAAGAAATTAACTTTCAATTGCTTTTCATGGAAAGCTATTCCTGCTTATATCATCACTTCTAGTACTTTTGCTATGACCATAGCTATGATGGTGACGAATTTATCTCTGTGTCTTTAAGTAAGTTTATTTGTAACACTACTTGTCATGTCAAATTTAACCATTTTAGATAGTTCATGACATTTAAAAGAAACCACATTTTAAATCTCAAGTTGCTTGTTAAAAAGGATTCAATGAAGAAAAATTATTCCTAATTAATTCAACTTAGACTAAACATTTACAGATGTTAAAATATGCACTGTTGACTTTCCTTTGCAGGTGCATACATAAAACTTGCTGAATGAACCACCACTTCATTTTGGCATAGGTAAAATTACTGCTTTTTGTATTGTGTTATTCTGAGAAAGTTCTACATTGAGAGTACATTAAATTATATTTCCAGTGATGTAATTCAGTTTATTGAAGAACTGTCTTCTAGAAGAGACATTTTCTCACTGAAGGCCTAAACATGGAGGACCTCAAAAGAAATGTGCATCAGAGCACATGGATGTATATATAAAAATATATATGACATACAGTTTGGGTCCGTGTTTATCCCTTAGAGAGCGATGGACAGCCCAGATAGAGCTCATTTCGAGGCTGCAGCTGATGTAAAACAAAGTTAAGGGAGAAGTGTTGGGAAGAGAACAGTGGATATACCTTCTGCCTAACTAGCTAGGCTATTAAGGGAATGGTGGAATCAGTCTTAAATAGATCTGGATGCTTGTTATTGTTGGACCATAGCAGCAGAGTTTCTAACTGTATTCATTTTGAAAACACTCTCCTATTTCCTTCTATCAAACAGAATCTGTTCTCTCAGTTACAAAACACCCTCTCATTCTGAGTAATGTGACCACTTATGCATGCAGACACATACAGGTGCTACTATCGCCAAGTTCCAGGGATTGTGTTTGACAGCTGGTGTCCAACATTATATATTTGCTGTTTCCAATTGAAATTTTTTCCAGAACAAATAGGCAAACCATTATGGAGGATTGTATTTTTTTTTTCAGATTGACCATAATTCTTTTCTCTTCTGGCTGCAGGCATGTAATGTTTCTGGGAAAAAAACCACCAGACAACTTTACCTTCTAATGGGAAATTCCTTTCTTAACATATAGGCTGCAGCATCTAGGTTATCCTCACTGCCACATGTCAATGTGAGAATGTTGGATTCAAATGCTGCTGTCAACATGTCACTTTTAGGTTAGCCTTGTAAATCTCAGGAGGAGATAATCTATAAAAAGGCAGCTTTACTGTAGAGTTTGAGTTACAAGTTCATTTGAAGTCCTAACATTCTTCTGACATTTGGTTGTTTACTTTTATTAGAGATAGCTTCTACTAATAAATTAGCACTTAATAGATGATTTAGTACCTAGAGGTGCTGCTGGTGAACTACAGAAGCTTTACATATGTGTCACTCATTAAATTTAAATCAATTTTGGACTTAATTTGGTTTGCTCTGTTGGAAATTTAGCAGGTGAGGTGGGTTTACTGGGGACTTAACTGTAGTTTTTACATCATATATACTACCCCCAAGTTTTGAGCTAGTTAACAATCTGTGAAAGCAAAGAACTCTATGGACTACTTGAACTGCACTCTCCTTTCAACTACAGAAAGTTTGTTACATCCCAAACATTGTTGACTCCCAGGTAGAAAAACTGGGGGAAGGAGGTGAGAAAACAAACAAAAAACCCAACCAAAACTGAACAACAACCAAATGAAACAAAACCATCTTGCATGTAGGGCTGACTTCCAGTATTAAGTTCTTAGGATCTGAAATCACAATTAAATATCGATAAACATTTGATCTGTAGCTCCCAAGCTCTTAATGAGAGTTTGCTTTATTTAATTTTGCTATACAGCAGGAAAGCTTACTCTGGGAATCTTTTTCCTGTCTTCCTTCTTTAGATAACTATGGATATAACTTAAAACCTTCATTTAATGTCTAGATAGAGGCTTACAGTGGAAAGCAGTAAGCTTTCTATATCTAGCCAAACCTTTAAGAGATAGATCTTCCAGGAGTCTTGCAGTGAAGAAAAGTCTGTGGCAGAACACTTTAGTGTTCAGACTAATTTTTTTTCCCCACATAATAGTGCCTTATTATATATTTTTTGTGGAAGTTCTACACATAAAGTAGGCTTTAGGAAGGCAGGCTCTGCGGCTCCCGTTCACTGCTGTTGGACATTCATCCAAAAAACCCAAGTTGCTGGTATGGCTCAAGAATACCTGAGTGCTGTTCATATATTGAATTATTATCATCAATAAAAATAACATAGTGAGAGGGACTTACTGATGAAATGGAGTTTATATGTTGAAATCTAAGTAACATGAATGGTGTGTTAAGGATAGTTCCTACTGTTTTGTATCTGTGTCAAAATTTTAGAGATTTCAATTTAAGGATATGAAATTGATCAAGGACATCCTGAAGCTGTACATTGGCATAAAAATGACTTCTATTACTTCTTTTCAGCCTTAATGCAGAATTTCAGGTTGTTCTACTTTCTCATGTTTTTTTAAGTGAGTAGGAAACTTGCTTGCACAGTTGTGAGGTTTTTTGTTCAGACAATTTAAATTAAATTTGCAGGAATGTATCTCTGCATCTGTTCCCTCCTGTTAAATTTCTGTAAAAGATATTATGTTGTTTCAAAATCATGGTTGTAGTGTGGAATAAAAGTTAGATAAAATCACCTCTGAGCACCTTTTCATGAAAAAATAAGTATTCCTTAACTTGGTAGTTCCTAATTGATGTTATAATTATGATGCACTCTTCAGACTAGCTGGGTCTTGATCTGCTAACAGTTCCAAGCCTGCAATATTTCAGCATACAGACAAAGGATGGTCTTACAGCCTCAATTTAGATTTCACTCTTCTTAAGATTGCAGACTGTTCAAAATTTCTTTTTCTGACCATGAACAAGGAAACATGGAATTCAGAAATAGCCTCTACCCACACTCAAAGAAACCTCTTAGTAAGGATGTAGAAGACACTGCTGAAGCCAACAATTTTATGTTTATATTAAAATAAGACTAAATGAACATTGCAGCAGACACTGAACCTAAGGGCATTTTCTTCATAGAATTTTTTTTAAACCGGAAGTTGACTATAATGGTGAGAGAAAGGAATAAAGAAATATAGCAGGAGCAATGATTTTTAGGACAGCTGAAATACTTTTCTTATTTATATAAGGTTTATTTGTTTGCTTGTTTTTATTTTTTTTAACCTTATCATTCACAAGCATGTTTAGCAGTTTTATGTTCTTTGAATGTTTTTTAGTTTGTTTGTTTTATTTCAGAAGAATGAACAGCAATTTTAGTATTTTAGAGCTGCATTCAGAGCCTAGACCAAGTATTTGGCATTGGTGAAGAACAAGGATTACAGCCCATCTTGACTGGACAACAGAGTATAAAGCACTCTTCAGCTGAGAGCTTTTATCCATGCATGTTTTGAACTTTGGGGGTGTCTTGGTTTGAAAGACAGGTGTCTGCTAAGGAAGGCAGGAGCCTCCCTTGGAATGGGAAACTGTAACCCCTCTCCCTCCGAATTATTATAAATTTGAAATCAAGGGGCATTCAGGCAAGGATATGGGAATAGGAATAACAGTTCTTTACTAATATCTAAAACAAAGATAACAAATAACAACAACTATAACGTTAACCAACAAACAGAACCAGAAACCCAGTGGCAGCCTGCTCGGCTTCAGGCACCTTTCCCTTCGGTGCAGTTCCAGTCACAGCCTGCAGGGGCGCTCTGGGTGTGATGATTCCCCGGTGCCTGCAGGGGGCGCTCCGGCGCTGGCCCAGGTAACACGTGGCAATGGCGGCTGCCCGGGGCAGGAAGGGATGGAGGAGAGCCTTTGTTTCACAAACCCTCAGGGACAGCAGAAGGTCTCAGAAGGCAGGGGGAGCACAGTTACAGTGTAGCAAAAACTCAGAGTAGGAGCGAGGGAGAGAAGGGCTGGTGGCAGCTCATCTCCCAGTGGGGTGGGGAGAAAACTCACATCAGAAAGAAAAGCAGCTCTGTGCAGGTTTCTCAGTGGCCACGGGTTCAGCAAAGAGCAGCTCCAACAATTCGGCTCCGAGGGTCCCAAGAGGGAGCATGAGCCATTACCCCCGCCCCAGCTTTTGCCAGTCCCGAAATCTCATGTCGTCCCTGCTTCCTTAGAGAAATCTCCCCCACCCTGTCAAGGAGAAGACCCCTGGCCATGCACTTTTGTTCTTTTAAGTACCCAGTCACTAGTTCTCCAGCAATCCATGGGAGAAAAATTCCTGAAGAAAATAAAAAAACAAAAAAACTAAATCCAAACTCCCGACAGGGGGCATTGGCAATAAATTTATCTTTCATTTAGAGTGGCTTCAAATGAAGGAAGAAATATCTCAGAGTTCTGGAGAGCCTTTTAATGTGCGTATGTTCTGACTAAGGCCAAGTTTTCCTTCTTGTACATACAGGTTCTGGTCAGAGGCTTGGGGTTTTGTTGTTGTTTGTAAGAGGTAAGAAGTTATATTTATTTATGTATTTACCTTGATAATATTACATTCTCCAGGTATTGAGGTCTAATATCAGACATAAAAGCCCCTCAGTTTGAGGATCTCCTCTGTGGTATGATGTGGCAACACTGATGCATTTACAAAATGCTCAGTTGAGAACACAATGCACATATATGTTTTCCAAACCTGATGTGCTGCTATTCAGTCCACAGAAATGTTGATGGAGGTGTATGTGCTTACTTGGGTTATAAAATCTTCATTAGATCATCATGCCTTAAGCTGGTTTCTGTTCCTAGGAAACAGAGCATTAAGTAGCTCCATTTTAGCTAATCAGCATCATTTATTACTCGAAAGACAGGATGCATCCACACAATTATAGAGCTGTGGATAATTTCTTATCTGTTCCATCTCAACTCAAAAATGTTCACATACAGAATTCTCTTTGCAGCAATGAGCAGCACTATCCCTGATTAGTAGCACTAATGAAAGCAGGCATAAACCAGCCTTTTATATGCTGACTAATTAAGGGCATATGGCCTTGAACTAGCTAGTCCTAATTTCGGGTTACTAATCTCATTATGTACTGTTATTTTCAGTGACTCAAAAATACAAGTGGGGACAAAGGGAGACAAAAAGCCACTTTAGAAGTACATTATGAATTTCAGACTTTTTGAGACATGTTAGGATTACACAGTCTTGATGCTTATTGAACCTAACAAGAGCTCTTCCGTGACCTTCATTTGGCAGTGAATCAGAGTTTCTATTATTTTGACTGTATGACCACTTTGAAACAAGATTAGAAAAAGCATCAACCATCTGTTTTTCAGGAATATACAAAGAGCTAGGCTGGCTCTGAAGGATCTGCTAGGAAAGTCTCTCTTGATCCCTGTGGTGAGGAGAAGAAAAAAAAAAATTGGAAGGTTGTAGCATTCCATTAAAACTGATATGTTGGCTGGCATACAGAATGATGAGGAAAAGATTTATCTAAAATACTGGTTATTTTTTACTGCCATAGAACTTTTGAACAAATCTACTTAGAAAAAAGCAAAGTTCATGTTAAGCAACTGTAATTCATATGCTTCTGATAAGGAGGATAAAGGATAGTGACATTTAGAAAACCCTTGATTTATGCTATTTTAATGCCATAAAATTATCTTAATCAGTTGCATGGGTAGAAAAAGAAAGGTGATTAAAGGAGTCAGTGAATCACAGAAATTTCAAGCATTGAATCTGTTTGGTAGCAACTTACATAAACAGTTTGTAACTATCTAAGTGTTTGGAAATTGTTTTGATGTCACAACTGTCACTGATCGGTATCTTAGTAAGGATAATTATAATATCAATGATAGTCTCTTTCTGTGGTTAATATATTTTTCTTTAGGCTGCTCAAGAAGTGGATATTTATTTGCCATCAAGGTATTTTGAGCACAAGTAAAGAAATAAAATTATAATAGCAATTTAAATGTATGATTAATAATGTGCCATTTACCTTGAAAAAATCCACTATATTCATTGTAAGGCACTTGTGAACCAGTAAATGAAAAATTCCAGCCATCTGTATTCCTCTGATAATTTTCATTGAAATCACTTGAACAGCCTCTTCTCTCTTCCACCAGTTGTTTGGCCAGCCCAGGGTTCATAGTTTGTATGCCTTTAAGGATCTGAGCTTGCTACTAATGCCTGCTACTAATTCCCTTATTTGGCAAGAATGAGCAAATTCCTGAGCTTGTCATAGGTGCAATATCTAGTCCTTTGCTTGATGTTCATACCAAGTAAAATGTCTCTTACAGATGTAAGAAACTTAAAATGCCGTAGTTTTCATAGTAAATATTTTCTGAAATAACTATGGTATATTTAGAATAGAAGCCTGTCTTATCACAGGACAAAAGCAAAACACTGCAGATCTTTGACAGACTGCAGTATAAAGGATTCATTTATCACAACCCTTGATGATGCTCTCCAAGTGAGTAACTGCGGCAGCAATTATCTAGTAGCTGTGGAAAAATATTTTCCATGCTAACCCACACCGTGCATAAAAGGACTGATAAATTCTGCCATGTCAGAAACAGCAAAGGTGAAAATGATTCTAAACACAAGAGTACTACAGTTGGGAGGCTGTGAGTAGGCTATGAATCCCTGAAGTGTTAGAGCTGAATCAAGGTTCACTAAATATGAACCTTCCTATTTACTGCTTCAGCTTTGTGCTTTCTTCAGAGCACATCAGAAGTGGAAGACTTGAGATCACTGATAGTGTAGAAAAGCTGATTAATGCCTTCAACTATGACTCAATTTATGCTATCAAATGTGGGGGGGTGGTGAGGGGGCAAGGTTTGCAAAACATCTTAATGTTTCTCAGAATTTATTTTACTAGCCTGGAGAATGTAACTTATATGAAAACTGAACAGAGTGATACTTTGGGTTTTGTTTCTTTTGCGGTGAAATATAAATATAATTCCAGAAACTATGAAATATTTTCCAGAAAAATACCCCACACATGAATGTGAGTACTCTCAACTTGTTGTAAAGCTTAGTATCGTCATAATATGATCCTGCCCATTTCCAAGTCGTACAGTTAGGAGGGACATGTTTTGTACTTAATCCTTCTTATTTGGTAAATCTTGACCCTTTTAAATTGAAAGCTTCTACAAATAAGTGCTCCCAGGTCTAATACCTATCTTGAAGTTTGGCAGAGTAAAGACAGGGAAGGAGAGAACTATCTGTAGGAAGCACATAGGAAAAATTATCCTTTCTGACATTTTAAAATCTTCTCCCCGCCCCCCCCCGCCCCCCCCCCCCCCCACTGCTGTGCTTGTAAAAACAGCATTGTCTTGTTGCAATTCTTTGATTTCCTTGTCCCTCTTATCCCTTGGAGACTGATCCTGATCTTTTTTCTGCTTCAGTGTGGGAAAATGACTGGGGGACAAATTAGAGAGAATTGGGAAGTTATATTCCCATTCCAACAGAAGACAAGTAGTATGGAAGTTATAGGGTGAAATGCAGTTCCTAGTCCTTGGAAGTTCAGCCTGTGTGACTTCCCCCACACAATACACCCTAAGAAGGACTAAATAGAGGCTGGAGAGGAGACGACACACCACAGCCAGGCTCTGATGAAGTCAGACCCCCAGGTACTCAACTGTGGAGGCCCAGAAGGGCGTGTCTCTCGTGCTGCTGGTGTGTGTCCCTGAACAAGTCAGATGAACCACGCTCCAATCCAGCAGGACCACTCAGTGGAGGGTCCCCACAATGGGACGCTGGCAGACTGGTCAGGCACAAGGGTCTTGGCTTTTTTGGTGTGCTGACAGACTAATTACACACAAAGGGTTAGAGAAGGTCTCCCCTTTCACATAGCACTGTAGGATCTAGGCCACAAAGCTGCTGTATTACAGTTTACTTGAGGTCCAGTTCTCCAAACTCAGCAATCTTAATGGTATTTCTTTCTTAATGGTGTTTCTTTCCTTTTCTTCCTTCTCCACTTTCTTCTTTTCCATCTCCTTAGAATGAACTCTTCCTGCCTTCATATTTATTCTCCAAGCCTTTGTGAACTCTCTTTTAAACCTCTTTTTTTCTTTAATATATTTTTTTCTTTTTTTTCCAAGGGAATCCTGGCATCCTGACAGCAAACCTCCCTGACCTCAAACTTTTGGCTCAAGTCTGAAACATTGCTGGGATTTTACAGGTCCTGAGGCTATTTAATGCTGCAGCTGTGACAATGACTTTGAGTGCAGCAGGGGAACAACAACAATTTGGATACAGTTTAGGCAGACTGTGAAGAACACACATTGGTGTCTGAAGCTGTCTGAAGTTCAGGAACATGTTATTTTATGATAGTGGGGCTTTTTTCTACATGACAGAGTAAATGTATAATACTTCATAAGGTGATGCATAGCCAGAACAGAAATCTCAGTTTTGTCGTCCTCCTATAGCAGGTGGGTAATGTTGGCATTACAGGCTGTTCTGGACATTGATGGAGCACTAAAAGATGAGAAAATCTTGAATCTTTCCTCAGTGGCACTGCTCTGTTGGGTTCATCATTTTTCTCCTGGATTTCTGGTAATAGGAAGGTAGGCAAGCTCCTGCAAAACTCCAACACTAAATGGTCTGCACTGCCCTAAACTGACATGCGGTGTGCTACCACAGTGTGGTGCAAGTTTGGATGTTGTTTTGGGAAGTAAAGTTTTAATTTTCAGAGTTTCTTCTGAAAGTGCAGGTTTGTGAATAAGACAACCAACAGCATTTGAAGTTGTTCAGCACCTCAAAAGGACAGATGAGGCATCAGCTCAACCCTATCCATTCAAAGATGCCTGAGGAATAATGAGGAAATGGAGCAGTGCCCTCCTCATGCACCACTGTGTCTCAGGCAGGGGAGAAGCAGCTCTGCCAGCAACTCTGAGGCCTGTAGTCAAAAAACAACCAGACAGTGTGGAACATGGCCTTCATTTTCCAGGAAAGGCTTGTGGATCAATGAAAGAAGAGCTGCCTTTGAACTCAACCCAGGCTAACGGAACAAGGAAACATGGAAAGGTTGAGATGGACAAAATACCCCACCCTTTGAATTGATTTGCCCAGTTATTTCCGCTCCTTTTCTCATGCCTGCATGTCACTGGAGTTATTAAATGACAACTGCAAGACTGACAGCAAATGATTTATTGGAGGAGGGTGCTAGCAGCATGTGAAAGAAATCAGTATTTTTCACTTTTGTATATATGTGATTGCTTCTTTATTATCTCTAAGTTCTCAAAGAACAACATTGGCACTTTACTTAAACATAGCATGGATAGCACACTTGGTATGTGCCCACAAATATTTACTGACCATGAAGTAATGCGTGTTTAGATTCCATGGTATATTCTGGGGGAATTCTGCTGTTTGATGTTGCTCCCAGAACACCTGTGCTGGTTCTGGCAACCTGGAGGACTGCTTGTCCTCTAAGTGCAGGCAAGCTCTTCTGTAGTTCAATACACCTGTTCATAGTACTGTGTCTAGAAAACCAGGAGACAAAGGGGATGCCTAGAAATTCATGCAGATTTGCAGGTGTAGTAGTAATGTCAGAGGCAATCTTATACTGGTAATGTTCTTTAAGCCAGTAAAACCCTTTTACAGTCAAAACAAACTTCAAATGGCACTGTGGAGTTGGGAAGTACTTGACCTCATCAAACCATAAAGCATGACCACATGCTTTAGCCTGGGGACGATGATGGAGATTTTGTCCAGAACTTTCTGTATGTTTGGGTTTTTATTTATTTTATATTTCTATTTAAGGGCTTAGCTTCATGTCTCAGGAATTTATGTGGTAAATTCATGGTCTCTTCTTTGATTTCTGACCCATGATGTTAGAAAATCAAAGTTAATTTTCAAGTTGTGATGCAAAAAGAAGTGAGACTGGTAGAAGGAGAAGAAACTACTCTTTTTGCTGGAGGTCCAATGGCATCCTGGGTTGTATCAGAAATAATGTGACCAGAAGGGCCAGTGATTGTTCCCCTGTACTCAGCACTGATCAGGCCACACTTTGTGTCCTTGTCCCTTCAAATCAGGAAGGTTATTGAGGTGCTGGAGTGAGTCCAGAGAAGGGCAATGGAGCTGGTGAAGGTCTAGAAAATAAGTCCTATGAGGAGCAGCTGAGGGAGCTGGGGGTGTTTAGCCTGGAGAAAAGGAGGCTCAGGGGGACCTTACCACTCTCTACAACTCCTGAAAGGAGGCTGTAGCCAGGTGAGGGTTGGCCTTTTCCCCCTGGCAACCAGGGACAGGATGAGAGGACACAGACTCAACTATGCATGGGGAGGTTCACGTTGGACATCAGGAGGAATGTCTTCATGGAAAGGGTGGTTAAACATTGGAATGGACTTCCAGGGAGTCAGCATCCCTGGAAATGTTCAAGAAATGATTGTATGTGGCACGTGGTGCCATGGTCTAGTTGGTGTGTTGGTGATTGGTCAAATGTTGGACTCAGTGACCCCAGAGGTCTTTCCTAACCTAAATGTTTCTGTGATTCTGTGAAAACAAAGGACAAGTTTGGTCTGTATGGAGCTTGCTGTAACATCTCACTTAGGTACTAGCAAATTCTTCTCTGGTTTATCAGAGAGATTTGTTGCTGTTTCACCCCAGGGATCCAAGCTTGAGTCTTAGGTAAGCTCATGTTCAGCATATGCAAACAACAATGCTGGATATAAGGGAACTCCTGTAATTGCTTATGCTGGCACAGCTGTCTGGTCCCCAGCTGGCAGGCACTGTCATCCTGACCCAGGGCATCACACTGTGTCATGACAATTCAAAGGGCTTAAATTTCAATGCAGAAAATGAGTTGTGATAGAAATGAGAAGCCTGTTGGTTTATAACAGACAGCTTCCACTGTGCTCATTATTCAGGTTTGGGATCACTTGCATCCATGCACACTGACAAGCTGCCCTGGCATGGGCTGGCTTTTTTAAAGGCTCCCCATTGCCAGCAGCTCTAAATCTTTATCTCACATAGAAACAGATGGAAATCATTCTCACATCTGAGCAGCAAAAATCTCAAAATGGACTGGGCACAGTGACTGACATTTGGCTGGTTATTTGTTGTTTTCTTTGCTAGTTGTTTTCCATGGCAAAGTACATATTGTCAGGCATCTGGACACAGTGGTCATAAACCTACTATGGAAAAGAAAATCAACCAAAACACCTCGTATAATGGTAGCTTCTTCCAGTAGGAATAATTTCATGCTGTCAGCACTCCTGAACAATACATGTAAACCAGACACAATGACTCCTGGAAAATTTAAGACTATTCACCACTTCAGAAGTTCAGTAGTAAGATAAATCCTGGGTATGCACCTTATAACTTGCCAGATTTTAAAGTTGCATTTGAACTGAAAAAAATGAATTGATGGAACTGAGGAGTGGATTCCAGCATTGATGTAATTGCCTTCAAAGTACATTGTCCCTAAAAGAAACCTTGCCAAACATTACCCTACTCTGCTTTCACGCAGACCAAAAATACCTAATTTATTTGTTCTGTGACAATGTTTTTAAGGACTCACCTTGCACAGTAATCAGAATATTTATTAAGCATAAAACAATGAGAATGAGATTTGAGTGAAAACTGGAAAGATATGAGTAGAGGCAAACATAAAAGGGATTAAGGCCTCATGTTCATGGTTTGTGAAAATAACTTTGCTGAGTGAACAAAAGGAGGTTATGTTTCAGAATGTTATTAGATAAAATAACACCTGCTCCAAAAAAGTTGTATTGAATAGGCAACAGAAAAATAGGTAGTTAGTTATCTAGCTTTGAGTTGTGTTATAGACTTGCTTTGGACTATGCATGACCTAATTTAGAGGTCAACAGTGTTCTCAGAATAGTTAATATAGATGCTAAAGCATTATGTAATTTATCAAATTATTCAATTAATGCAAATTTTTCATTAGAAATCTTGGCAGATGTTCTTAAAGGAATACTTGTAAAGTTTTATTTATGCAAGAAACATCTGCCAAGGACAGATATTGGACTATATCAAAGACTAGGGAGACTTAGATTGGTTAACATCCACTGAGATGTGTTGTCTTAAACTCTAGTGTTTTATATAAAGGTTCCCACTGATTGCAATGGATTTGAATTGAAACAGAAGGATAAAGGAAAATATTTGGCTGATGATGAAAATATCAATAAATTTTAAAAAAAAGAGAATTAGTGTGATACCTGAAACTACTTCTAATCTTATTTAGAGGTATCTGTGTCCAGGGGTATTGGTTCAGATAAAGGAAGATTAATTTTATTATTCATGCATAGGGCCTGAAGATAAACTTCTAATTTCCATCATCTTGAAAGCTGTCTCTTATAATGTGTTTTTATCTCTGTGAGGATGAAATTTGGTAACTTCACGGTTCTGATTTACTGACCATAACCTAGAAAAATTTTCCTTTAATTTGTTCAGTCTTAGCAGTGTCTCTCAGCTGCACTGTAGAGCACTGGGTGACAGTGCCTGGGCTGTAGGAGTCTGGCCTGCTCACACTTTCAGGGAAGATGGGCTCCTGCAGAAGACCCCTTCCTGTCCCTCCCTTCCGAGGGGACTCCACACAGTGGGAAGCAGCAGACACCCTGGTTGTAGCTCACACTGCTGTTGAACCCAAATGATCCTCACCTGAAGAAAAGTACTTCAGGTCAGCTGAATATTTCCAAGTGTTTCACTTTGCAAAAGGGTCAAACAGAGCCATTTGGCAGTGCTATTTCTTCGTATGTGTGTATTTTTTTTCCTGGCAGGGAAATAAATGACAATGAAAATTGCTTGAAAGACAATTGTCGCAAGTTGCATCTTGTCTTTCCATGGAAGATCCTCCACTGCTTCTTTCTGGACATTGTAGACTCTCAAATGTGACTCTAAGTGTCACGGGGGAAAAAAAAAGGCAATAGACCTTCTCAGAAGTGTAATTAGCACAGCCAGATCTTTGCTTATTAGCTGTTTCCATTCTGTTAAAAGATGGTAAAATGTTCCTTTAAATGTCCCACATGCAGACCATTTGGCATCTATAAATTAGTGAAATGCATCTATTATATAACAATTGTAAATCATCAGTGATAACTGTGTCATCTAGGGCAACAGAAAAAATATGTACTTGATGTTTTATTCAGCAGGAGGTTATTATAATGACACCTTAGTGCACAGTGAATGTAGTTCACTCTCTCTACATAAAATTTTTATTAATTGCATTAATTAGTGTATTTTTATTTTTAAAGCATAAAAAGCTTCTCATTCCAGGCCCTGAATACTTGCATATAATTTAAACTTATCATAAAATGTCATGATAGTCTGTCTACTCATTTAGCTTCAATTACATAGAAATATGCATAACAATGTAATAAAATAGACCCATTTCAGACCAGCCATAATGAACCTTCTTATCTATCGTTATGCTCTTCCCTAAGTACCAGAAAGAATGTTCTAGGAAATTAGTAACTACTAATAATACTAGGGGTAGATTGAGAAAGAGTGAAGTTGTGAGTCTCTTAACATCAGTGTCAAGGCGTGTGCTGATTTTCCTGAACTGGGATTTTAGCTTTCAGTGAATGATACAATCAACAACAATTTTTATAAGGTATTGGCGTCATCTGTAGTTTAGGCTTGTCAGATTTCATGAGATGCTGTTTGAAAGCTTTACTTCTGTGTAAGTTATTCTCAAGTTTTCTAGGTAATTGTTTTCAAGTCCTTCACATATATTATTAGTGTCATAAAAGCAAAACCCGTGTATTCTGTTGGGGTAAATGGAGAGAGGAAGGTGACTTCAGTGGGTTTTTGATAATTTATTATTAAAATAAGGGTTGATCAGAAGCACAGGTGATCAAATTGTAATAGGTCAAAAAAGCTGGGGGGTGTGTGTATACGTGCATTATATGTATCACTTTTATATATGCACAAATAATATATATCCTACATTTTATATGCATAAAATAATCCAGCCCGAGTCAGTCACTTCACTTTCAAAATCTTAATGACTGCATCTTCTGGATTTATCAATATCTAAATAGCTATAAATATGCTTTCAATTTAATATCCAAGTAGATTGATCAAAACAATTTGAACAACTGGAAATAGCACTAAATATTGGTGCTTCTCAGTAAATGTATATGACCATAACCATCCTGAATTACCCATGACATTGTTTTTAGTCTGGTTTTCCTTTGCTTACAATGTTAGTGAAATAGTAGTGAAATAGCACTTTTTTGGTCAGAGTTCTAAATGAATTGAACTTCGGTATTTTCAACAAGCTAACGGTAGTAGCAAAAGTCTGCTGCAGTTATATACAGCATGGGATCCCCTTCCTTTGCTGAGGATTGAAATGATTAATGAAAGCATTACATCTCCAGAGAGTAGCCCTCAGCAAACTTTCCACTAAATATATCCATTAAAAGCTGGCATACAATATGCAGAAAAGATATAAAGAATTATACTGGAAAGCTGTCTGGGATTTCAGAGTTTCCCAGAGGGTAATTTTTTGATGGCATTAACGATCTCCTGTAGAGAAATCTGTGTCTAATCATTCTCTATCCCTGCATGACTCTGTGCAGTATGGCATCCTGCAGTATATATTGCTACATATGTACTCTAGGGTATTCAGTGGCTGGCAAATTACTTGAGCGGATTATTTACTTTTGCAAGAAGTTATGACTATTTCTGCACTTCAGCTCCTGATGAAAGAAACACTTTATTTTCCAAAGTCTTAACACTGAGGTTATCCTCATACTTGGTAGGCTAAAATTTACCACCTTAAAATCACTGTAAATATGCTTTCATGTACCATGGAGGGTTCCTTACCTCTCATACTAGAAAATAATGATCAGAGAAATTAGTTTGAAGTACTGATCTAAAGCTGGAAAATGAAAGAGAGAAGAAAATTGTGGAGAAAGAACAATGCAAGTCATAGTCAGATGGCAGCCTCACTATGCTTCCTGCAGTCTGGCAGGGTGTCATGGGGTAATTGCTGATAAAAATGCCCGGTGTAGAAAGAGGAGGTGGAGTCGGAAATGAGGTAGCCAGCATAAACTCCGCCTACCTAAAAAACTCATAAAACCATGAAAACATGTGAAGAAGCTCTTTTTGAGGCTTCCGGTTCACAGGGGAAGGATGCTGCTCTTCTCCCCTCCGCACCAGCTGGGTAAGGTCTCTCACAGACCACATGGTCTGGGGGCTACTGGCCTGCATGGTGTGGGGGGGAGGGGGAGGAGACAGAGAAAGAGAAAACTCAAGCTGCTTCATCTTGCTGTCCTTGGCTAAAAAACTCCGTCAGCTCTGTTTGCCTAGCCTGGGCCAGGCTGGTTTCCTCCCCTCTCCGCGGCACGGCCCCGTGGGAAGAGGGTTTGGGGTCGGGCCCCGTGAACCTCGGGAGCGCCCCGCCCGGTTAGCCCCGCAGCAAACTCAGCACGGGAGAGAAACAGGAGCTCAGACTGAGCCCCTCCCGCAGCTTGAGTACGGTTTTGTTTAGTCCTTGCAACTCTGTGCAGGAGGGAGACGGGACTCAGACTGAGCCCCTCCCGCAGCTCGGGTGCGGCTCCCGCCGGGCGGCCTCCACGCACACTTTGGCACGGAAGGGGGCTTGAACCAGCCCCTACAGCACGGACGCGGCCCCGCCGGGCCCCTGCGATTCAAACGCGGCTTGGATGGGAGCCGGCATGGACGAGCTCTTTTCCTTCAGTTCAGGCACAGACTTAACAACACTCAAACCACGCGGGTGAAAGCCACGTGACCAACACCCCGCCGAAAGACAAATTAACTGTTTCTTTCTGATATCAGAATAAGACTTTAAAAACATTCATTTCTCCTTCTCACACAGAAAGAGCATAAAATAAAGGCACCTACAAAAGGTACACCATAGAGACTTTAAGTTAATGACTATAACTAAGTTTATTTTTCAAAGAAGAGATGAGTACTCCTTTAAATGCTGAAAGTTCTTTTGTAAAAGCATGTTGATAAAGTTAGCTGTAATACACCCTGTAAAATATGAATAATGGTCTAAAAGAGATGAGAAAAAGTGAATGTAATGTTCTAAGTTATAAGCAGTAGACTGAGACTTTTGTGTATTAAGATTTTTTTTTTTGCTCGCCCAGGAAAACAGTAGAAGAAGACTTGTGTTGCTCATGATAAAGTAAAGGGATATCGTTGTCACTGTAATAGAAACATTTGCTCTCAAAAAGAACACCTCAATGACCATCATATGTCCATTGGTGTGGCCCTGGGAAAGCTACTGAAATGGGAAGGGGTCTAGAAAAGCAAATACCTCTCTTTAAAGAGAGAATCGCTTACTAGAAAGCTAATAACCATAGAAACTGTGTTTCCTATGGGAGTCAACATGATAAAACAAAAGAAAGATTCTCTCTCTGTATAAATTAAGAAAACTGTTTTGTTCCAGAGGTGGTGGATTAACTATAAGTTGAAGTGTTACCTTTTGTATGGTCAGCAAGGAAGAAAATAAGAAAGGTGGGGAGGAGAAAAGAGTGTTCTAAAGAGTTTAGTGTTAATGCCTGATTATTATTCCTATTTTAAGTCTGTTAATAAAATTCCTTTTAGTATTCCTTAAAGTATAAGCCTGCTTTTGCCTACTATTAATCCTTATCTCACAACAAAATCAAATAATCTAGACTACAAAATTAATCTTCATACCTAATTTTGATCCCCAAACCTCTAAACTGCAACACAGGGCAAAGTGTGTGGCAGCTGAGCATAAAAATGAAGAATAATGCTCTCTATTTCTTCAAAGCAAAGAAGAGGAAAAGCTCTAATCAGAAAACTCTTGCCCTCCATCCACAGGCTGTGCTCAACTGAGGGGACCAGCCTAGGAAGGTGAGCCCTGAAGCTGCCCTTATCAATTTTAGGAATCATTCCTTAAGCCAGCATTCATCATATGAAGCTTTCTGTGCCACTAGGGAGAGTTTTCTGCCCATCCAGGTTTTGTAAATGCACTTACAGCTTCATATAGAAACTTTCATAAATTTCAAAATATTTCACCAGTTCATTTTCTCTTGAGGAATAGATAGGAATAAGAAGCAGATGGTTTCAGTGACATTTTAGTTTGTTTCTTGATTGGTAAAGTCTGAATATCTCTGTGTCCTCTGTTGAGTTCCTTGAATTTGTAGAGGGCATGCACTGCAGCAACGAATAATTCAAAGTAAAACAAAGCTGCATTTGCTGGATTTTACATGCAGTTTTTAGAGTGAAAAATAAATCAATATTGTGACTACTTTCTACAGTAAACTCTCTCTGAAAATTTCCTATTTTTATTGTTATGTTAATGTAGTTCAAGCTATGGTTCATCAGTGTTCTCAGACTTTCTAGGTAAGTATGAATGTATTTAGAGACAACTTATACTTTCACACACACTTATAACAAAGTGACATTCAGAAAATGTGTGTGGGAGAGAATAAGGAAATAATTTTATTTCCCCTACTAGCATTTTTTACCCAATTTCTTTAGAAAATTGTTTAAAAATTTATTAACATGAACCAGTAATATATATATTCCTCAAGTAGCTTTACATACAATGTTACTGCTGTATATCAAACACACAGAAGAGATAACTCATTCTTCAGCTAGTCTTCATTTAAACACATGGATCTTTGTGGCATGAGAGTAAATATTGCATCCCATTTCTGAACAAATTAATTTTAGAATTTAGCAGCCACAAAGAGAAATGGAAAAGTGACAGAATCTTTATTTTCCCAGCTAGGAAATCAATTGGTTTGTATGTGAAGAAATAATCCTTTGCAGATACGTTACTGAGTCTTTAGTGCAATCATAAAAGCAGTCTGCTCCATGGTATTTTCAGCTGTACCTTGTTAAAGGTTTTATTCTATTAATGCCAAGTTAATCTAATTATAACTGAGTTACATTTTCTGAAAATCATTCAGTGTACCTATTCACAGCATCTATAACTTTGACTTCAAACCTTTTGTAAGGTAATTTTTGCGTTGCAGTGGTGGGATGGGTAATTAGAGCCTGCTCTAGTAAGCATTGTGTCATACTATTTTCAATGGTGTGAGAATGATACCTGGAGGTGTAATTGCCCTTATGTTTTTATGGATTCTTTTAAGATCAAACCTATCAATTATGAGACACAAAGACATTTAGACAATAAGAACAAGCATATACATCAAGCAAAGTCAGGCAAAGGTAAATCTGAAATTGTTTCAACTTTCAAGAGGAAACTTTTAATGTTTACCCTAATATATTACTCTAAAATAATTTTAGAAGCTCTATAAAAATGAAGAAGGATCACGTGTTGTTCTGGGATTATTATGCAAACTAGATAGTCTCTCTGAACCACTATATGAGTTTGTATTACTGCTAGGTTTGATTTCTGATTGTACAACTTGAAGAAAAATTACCTCCTGTCTTCTTAAATGTAGAGTCTACCTTTAATATTATACCATACTATACTAGCTATAGTATTACACAATTAAAGGTTTATGTAAATCAAGCTTTTTAAGAAGAATGGATTATATGAAACTCAGGATGAAGATATCTGGCTGCAATAACTTAATGAAGAAGAACTATACAATCAATAATTTCTGCTTCTGTGATAACATAAACAGATTTTTGAAAATATACAAAAAAGAAGAAAAAAATTTTCCTCTCCCTGTTTTTTTTTTTTCTAAAAAGCTGTTCAGTGTTGTGCATATTTTTTCCTTTCTTCCCTTTGTGCATTACTGTGAATAGTAAAGTTATTATCTTTACATACTAAAAGATTTAGAAGAATGAATGTAGTGTCTCCTAGAAGTCTGAAGTGTTGAAACATAAATTAGTATTATTTCTTTAAAAAAACATGAATAGTGTGGTTTTGGCTTATTTCAGTTTAAATGCTATTTTTTCCTTGTACTTGATAGATTTATATTTTCAGTCAAAAAAACCCCCAAACAATCACCAGGGTGATTTTTAAGATTTTATTTAGGTAGCCTGACTTCTGGAAGAATTTGCTTTAATATTCACTGTATTCATTCTAAAATGATTTTTATTTTTAACATTTGCTGTATGTTTCTTATTCAGGAACCACATATGAATCTGCTACATAAAGTATGCTTGTGTCATCATAAAAATATTTGATTAAAATTAATCCATCTCATTCATATTAAGCTGATGTAATTATTTTTTTGTCATAAATCTTTTAATTAAATGTATGTGGGGAGGGGATTTTAAATTAAACTGTTCTTGGTACCATAGCTAAAAATCTCACCTGGAACACGGTATAGAGTAACTTCAGGAGGTAACAGCTCCATGAATATTTGCCAGCAGTTCTCCACACTGGGGAGTAGACCAGTCTTACAAGACATAAAAACACAACTACACATTTTGCAGTTTATGGGCATGCGTGATAAGGGATCCTCTTGTTCCATATAGTTCTTCATGGGGGTTGTTTTAGGAATAGGTGTCTGTACAGAAGCCTCCATAAATATAGCAGTGACCCATGAGAGTTCTCAGGGACCTGCAGTTTTGCAGCGTAACCAGACTAAGTCCAGTCCTCTGTTACACAGCACACAGTTTAATTTGCTCCACTCAAAGAAGGGAGGTAGTCTAAATCCTTACTTCCCCAGTATTTTAGGTGAAAATGAATGGCTGATTCCATCTGTTGAATAAATATGAGTGAACGCTGCTCATGTGGCTGTTTTACCACCCTGAATCAATTTTTGATCTTTGCAAGAAACATTACAAAAAGAGCTGTTTTCCATTGCAGTGTGAGAGCTCCCCTGAACAGATTTTAAGGGTAAAACTTCTGAAAGAGTGGTTTTAAATTTACATTTCAACTTCACTTATAGGTTCATTCAACTGTGAATGATGGGGGGAAACTGCAAATGTAATGGAATGTCTATTAGTGGTAAGGCACAGGTGCTAGGATTATTTGAATGGTGATAAATTTACATTGCAAATGTGATAAATCTGGTGCAGTTCTAATGCTACAGTAATGACTATCAGCTGCATGCATGAGGACAGATAAAAGCTGTTAAATGCATACTCTTAGTGCATGGAAAATGTATTCTCTCAGCAGTTTATATACTGCTTGGTATTCATTTATGAGGGTTTCTCTTCACACAGGAACTTCCATTTCTATAGAAATTTACTTTGCAATGTTTTTATTTGTAAATTACACTATTCGGTTATTAAGGCTGAATGCATACTCATTGCTTCTTGATAATATGAACATGTATGGGAGTTGTGCAGGGTACTTTTCCATTTCAAGTTACTTTTCATCAGCTCTTTCTTTTCTGGCAGTTTCCTGCACTGCAGCAAAGTCATTGCTGACAAAGCACCACTCAACAGTTCCAGTGAAAATCGGAATCTGAGAGAAGGCTGATATCTGTAATACCAAATTCAACGGTGAGTCTTCAGATAATTGTTTTGGTTTACCTTTCATGTGTGGTGTTTAGCAATCAAGAGAGAAAGCAGATAAATGATTCCCAATGCGCTTGAAAATCTGGCCTGTGCAGTCAGCAGAGCTTAAACTAATGCAGATTTTAAATGTCTCATATAACATGAGGTTTCCTATACTGCTGACTGAAATTTTGGGTTCTTTAGTATACATAGGGTATTATTTTTTGATATCTGTCATGAAATTACCTGCCCCAGCTGAGCACAGAGGCAGCCATCTCTGTCCCATGGAAGCTCAGATTCTTAGCATGTATGTACATGTGTAATGAAGTGAGAAACTTGCTAAGTTTTCTACCCTACATTGCAACTATGGAAGTATCTCCTCACCAGGGAGCCTGGACAGAGATGGAGCAAAGCTGGAAGGACTGGGTGCTAGTGAGGGTCCCACTGCATCCTCACATTGCTGAGGAATGGTCCCCTCCCTCTCCTTTTTGTCTTCAGAGCTACAGCAGGTCTCTCATGGGCAGCAGCTCACTTACAAACCCAAAGTGTTTGTCTATTTGGAAGTGTCTTGGACAGGGGGAAGCAGGAAGCCTTGGAGAAGGGTCTGCTCTGGGAAGTGGACATTCACCCTATCTGCCTGGCTGAGAGTTTTGAGCCCAGAGTACTGGTTAATGTGTCCTTCTATCCCTGTCACATGCACATTCATTATTAACATCTGTATCCTTGCATCTCGTAATGTTTGCCCTAAAATATCATATTCCTGTGTCTGGATACTATTGATGTGTCTAAATCTTGGACTTACAGAAAGGTGTGGTTGCTCAGCCTCTCTGACTCTGTGTCCCCCCTTCCACCCCACTTAAGCCATAACCTCCAGTGGGGGTGTGATGGCTGCGTCCAGCTTACTCTGGACTTTAGGAGATGCATGGCAACACAGCAGCTGAGGGCTGTCTGGAGAGGTGACCTAGATGTCTTGCCAGTATGTCAATGTCACTGTAAAACAATCATCTTTCTTCATAGATTGTAACCAACATGCATGTAGCTTGTGGCCTTTTTTTTTCCAAATTCACAACAGTTGTGACTTTAGAGGTTTCCAGCTCCCCTGCTTGATTTTTTTTTTCCTTTTTTTTTTCTGTGAATTTTCTGTTTGCTCTTTAAGCCCCAGTGCATAGAAACAAGTATTCAGGCAGTCTGGAAGGGACTCTGCTGGTTGTCTGGTCCAGTGTCCTGCTTGTATTGGTGGTAACTGCTAAGTTGGATGTGTTGTATCTGTTTGTGTCTTGTAATGCAGCTTTGTAGTTCAAAGCTGCTATCCTTAAATCTTCCTTCCCAATCCCCCTCAAAATCCAGTTTGTGGAAGGACTACAGGGGAAGATGAGAGAAATTACTCTTTTCTTCTTCAGGGTTGACTTGCTTGGCATCATTAGGAAAATGAGAGGTTATGGCCTTTCCCCTCCATGGGAAATGAAAGAGATGCAAAGACATGATACTCCAATGCAGAACTTGCAGTGAAACACTGAATGTTATGGCAAGTTATTTGCTTGATGGCCGCATTTTATCACTTCAAAGTAAATGAAATCAGTGGTTTGAAATACTTATAAAGTAATGCATTTCCCTGTGTAGGGAAAATGAAACAGCAAGAGGCAACAACACAGTTACCAAGACTTTTATAGACTGGAAATATTGAAAGTAACTAATGTTTTGAGTATAGAAGTTATCCCTACTCCTAAATTTCGTTTTTTACATTGAAATGGTAATTCAGTGTATTCACCCAGGCCACATTTCTACACAAAGTAAAATAGTACTGAATGGTTATTCTAATGTTGTTCAATGTTTATTAAATACATTTAAAACTCATGTTATTTTTTGATAGCTTGTTTTCATAAAGCCGATTTGGTTTGGACAAATTAATTTGAGTAAAGTAGACAGTAATATCTTGGTGGAGACTATTGCAAGGATTTTACAGGCTAGGTTAATTATAAATATGAGCCTATAGCTACTGTGTTTCCCCTCATCTTTACCTTACTTTAAAATAACAGACATTACAGTGCTCTGGAGCGATCTTACTATTTTACCACTCTCAGAGGCTTCCCATAATATCCTTCACAATATGAGCCTCAAATTTCCTTTATAAATATTATATAATGAAGTCTAGAGTCTTTGTGACTCTAGTATTTCCCTGATAGTAAAAACTGTGTTGTGTGTGAGAGCACTCTGTTTGACAAAAAACTGTGCTTTTTATATGAGAAAAATAAAATGCCACAATACACTAAAAAATAAGATATTTTTAAGAACAGAATAGAAATGTTGTATAATGATATGGTTAATTGAAGCTTTATAATATTGGAAAAAAATAATTTAAAGGTGATATTTTTTAAAACAAATCGTATTTTTAGAAATACTAAAGAAGAGTAATGAGAAGACTTCAGTCACTGAAAATTTCCCATGTGAAAGTAGCCCTTCCCTCGTGAGCGGCTCATGGCAGGCACGAGCTTACAACCTACTTCTGTACCCAGGTGTAGAAGTACTTTTGTGTTTCCCCAGTACTGATTTACTTATGTGTGAACCCTGATTTGTACACTGAGCCCAATTTTAAACTGAAGAGTTTTGTCTATACAGTGAACATAGTTATTTAAAGTTGCTCTTTCAGTTGTTGAAAATCAGACTCCTGAAGCACTGCTGAGAAAGGGGTGGGTTAAGCTCTTTCCCACTGAGATACCACAGTTCAATACATTGGTCCTTTGGTCAGAGCTTGGTGAACACAGAGGATGCTGAGCATTAGTCAGTGCAAAAAAGTTATAAAAGTATTTCTGCTGTAGCCATAAACCTAGTGCAAATATAATTTCACAAGAAGGCAGATCAACTTAATGTTCCTGCATGGATCCAATAGCAATGAAGGAAATGTATTATAGACAGTGTTGCAGTTTGAGGTTTGGGAAACCAGGCAGAAACACCGATTGTGTAGTGGTTTCAATCTGCCTATTCCAGTTTCTGTCTAAATGCCAGCACATTTACCAAAATTTACTTGATTTTTGTTGTGAGATACGGATTAATAGTAGGCAAAGCAGGTTCAGACTTAAGGAATATAAAGAGAATTTATTAACAGACCTAAAAAAGGAATGATAACAATCAGGAATCAGAATAAAACCTTTAGAACACCCTTCTTCCCCGCCCCCCTCCCCCCCCACCTCTCTATTTCTTTCCCACTGACCATACAAAAAGACAACACTTTGACCTTTAGTTAATTTACCACTTCTGGAACAGTTCCTTTCTCAGTTCATGTAGGGAGAGAAGTTTTCTCTTGCTTTACTATGTTGATATTCCCCGTAGGAAACACAGTTCCTATGGTTTTCAGCCTCACAACAAGCAGCTGCCCAGAGAGAAAAAAGATCTGCTTGTTCTGGAAAATCCCTCCCATTTTAGTAGCTTTCTCAGGACTACTACAATGGGCATACGATTGTCGTTGAGGTAGTCTTTTGAGGATGAACATTTCTATTACAGCGGCAACGAAATCCCCTTTTCTCATTATTGGCAACACACGTCTTCTTCTACTATTCCCAGGGCAAGGATTCTTTACACAGGACCCTTAGACCACTGGCTGTAGCTAGAAAATTACATCCCTCCTTTTCAGTCTTTTAGATCATTGTTCATATATTACAGGGTGTATTATAGTCGAGTTTATCAACATGTCTTTACAAGAGAAGTTTCAGCCTTAAAGTTTAGGCATTCCTCATGTCCTTCTTTGGATATAGGCCTTGCTTCATTCATTAACTTGGAGTCTTTATGTTGTACCTTTTGTAGGTGTCTTCATTCTTTCTTTTTCTGTGTAGGGGAAAACAGATGTTTTCAAGTCCCATCCTAATATTGTAAAGGTTAATTTGTCTTTTGGCCCGGCGAGGTCACATGACCTCTACCTGCACTGTTTAAGTGTAACATTCCCAGTGCCTGAACTGAAGGAGAGGAGCCCACCTGTGCCGCTCTCCATCTAAGCCGTGTCTGGGTCACAGGGGGCCTGAGCCCTCTCCCGCGCTGGACTGTGTGTGGAGCAGGGCCGCATCTGAGATGCAGGAGGCTCGCTCGAGCTTTCTCCCACACTGGACTCTGCCGCAGGCACCCGGCTGGCCCGGCCAGGCAGGATGTGGTCAGTAAGACTGACTCACCTCAGCATGGGGCAACAGAATGAAGCCTCTCTCAGCTCGGGTGGAGCCAAGTGGAGCCAACCTGGCTCCCTCTCGCATGGAGCCGCCGTATGGAACTGAAAGGCTGGCACAAGCTCCCCCTCCTCCCCCTCTGTGCCATCTCGGCCACCAGCCCAGTCATGTGGCCGGGGTGGGCCTCACCAGATGCCATGGAGGGGAGAGAGTGATGTCTTTTCTCAGTCAGCTAGAAGTCTAAAAGAAGAAGTCCTTAGATTCTCTCTGGGTTTTATGAGTTCTGGAGGCGGAAACTGCAATACCTCATTTTGCATATGTCAGTTCCGGCTTCACCTCCTTCCTTCTGCACCAGAAATCTCACCTAAGGTTACCCCACGACAGACAGCTAGGAGTATCATCAGATTAAAATATTCATATTCTGTGCTCCAAAGACTATATAGTTTTTCTTTAAACTTCTGAAATTCTCCCTCTCTGGAAAAAAGCCCAGCAGAATTATGCACACTTCAGCACCTTTTTTCTCAGTAAAACCAGATGTATTTCTTGACACTTCTGTTAAAGTTTATTAAAAGAAGTCAAAAATATTTTAATTAGCTGTGTGAAGTTTTGCTCATTATTCAAAAATTGTCTAGGCTCATTACATACTGCTTTTTTAATCACATATTTACCTCGACTGGGGAGTCCAGGTCATATTTGTTTCATTACAAGCATAAAAATTTTTGTCTTATTGTGAATCTTTGTTTAAAATAATATGTAGTAAATCAAAGCAAACAATTACCTTTTTCATAAAAACTTGAATTAAAAGTGAATGTATCAGTAAAATAAGTCTAGCAGCATTTTGAACCGAATGTATGGGGAAGAGTTTATTCTCTGAGTTTTATTTTACTTATTTCTAGTTGCAGTATGTCTCTTCAATGCTAGTTCATAAGCAATGCCTTAAACAAGGATCAGAGTTCAGGACCACTTAATCTGCCAAAGGTACACTGAATACAGAAGCACAGATTCAATCTTTCTTATTATTTTCTTTGACCAATAAATTCTTAATAAGCAAGGACATTGCTTTGACAGGAGGGACAGGTTGGTTCTCTCTTCATGTGTAGTCTATTCTGGTAGAGTTGGAGCAGTTGGTGAGACAGTGGTTTCTATGACCAACTTCAGTTTTTCCTTTTTGTGGCAAAGAAACCGCAAAGACCACCCTTCAAATTATGTGTAGAACAGTGATCTTGTGCTAAAAAAATAAAATTTTAAGGTACAATTCAAAAGCTGAGATCTCATATCAACAGTCTTTTGGTTTGAATAATTATGTGGCTTTCCTTTGGAAAGAAAGAGGCATGAATATTGGATTTGCATCAACTTCTCATTTCATATGTGAGTAGAGCTTTTTTTTTCCCCTTTTTTTAATAAAAGTTCTGAGTCTTAAACCCAAGATGCACTCAAATCAAAATCAAGACTCGCAAATCGTGTTCTGAACCTGACCAAGTGTGACTCTAATTTTTAAACATAAAAACTTGACAAAGAAGAATTAATGAAAACATTTATTTGCATATAAATACCATCTGTCACTTAAAATTCACAGTACAGTAGTTTAGGTAGGATGCCATTAGTTCTCCAGGAAGCACTGAACAGTCAAGAAAGGGGAGTTGGGAAAAAGGTTGTAATGAAAAGTTTTTGAGAGTATGCTTTAACTCACCTCAGCTGCATTAATATCTGCACCTGTAGTACATTTGTCCTTATTTATTTACTGTTGAGAATACCAAATTGTATAAAAAGTGATTGATTTCCTTTTAACCTGAAAACTGTCTGGAGAACTGCTCTTTCTGTTCTGACTGCATATCTAGTTCAGAAAATGTCTGGGATCCCTTGGTACTACTGCAGTAAAAGCAAATAATCATTGCAAGAATGACTAAATTATTACTATTTCTTGTAAAAGCTTTTTAGCAAAAAAAAAAAAAAAAGGCTCTGTAGTGAGTTTAAATCTTGCAATGGTCTGAAAAAGGGGTTAAGAAATGCAAAAATAATAGATGATACAGGAATAGAGGATAGAAGTATTTATGACATTACCATCCATATTGGGAGAACAAATACGAGCTGTTCATCTATGTTACTTCAAAGCTAATTTCATATAATATAAAGCAAAATAAACATATAGCTCTAGCTGGCATTAGGCATGGCTCAATGGAAACATCTGTACAGTGTTTAGCAATATGTATGAAAGTGCTACCACATCTAGGGAAGGAGAATACAATGGAGAATATAATTCTTGTGCAGGTGGAATCAGGTAAACTAAAATCTGGATGAGGTGAAATACTCTGAGATTTTGTTTAGGGCAGATGAAAGAATGCCTGAGAAAGTAGATGGGGCAAGAATTAGTGGCTGTTGCAGAAAAGGAGTTCAGGTGGATAGTTACATTCACTCCCTTTGCGTAGGAGACAAAAAACCCTAAATTATAATACATACAAAATTATTTTAAAATAAATAATTTCATACAATGTATAGTCAACCAAGGAACTTGGTGTTATAATGTATATTGGTAAGAAAAAAAGCTTAGTAGAGCTAGACTTGACAGAGATAAGAACAATTGGTATTCAAAATACTAGTGGAAACAGTTTAGAAACATTTTTGCTTTTGGACACAAAGGAGCAACAGGTAATGTGTTTAAGAAGTTTCCTCATGCACAACCTGAAGCAAGGCTTATTCCTTGGTAATTTAAGGTTGTGAATATGAACAAAGCAAAAAGCTATTTATTGTTGTCTTACTCTGAATGCTCTTCTGAGGACTGTCGGGTTTGTCCATCCTACTCCAAAAAGTATTAACTCTGTAACAAACATTAATGACTTTGAAATCACGGTGATGAGCTTTTAACTGGATATAGATATGACAGAAACTAGCAACCAGTATACTCTACAGTCCCCTCAGCACTTTTCTGTGTGTGAAGTACTAGCTGCATTACATTTCTTAATGTCCCCTATCTACTTTTTAGAGTGTATTTTCTGAATGAAGTTCCATAGAACACTGAAAATTTTAAAAGGCAAGAATATAATAAATTGAAAATTGAGTATCAAGATGGCTCTCAGAATAAATACTGTCAGAGGTAATACTATTTTTTTTTATTTCATTCAATTGAAATCTAGGGGTTTTACACAATACCATCACCACCACAAAATTCAGGGAGTTTGTCCCAGGTCCCATTTTTGAATTTATGAATATACAGTAGGTTTAGCTGGTTATGTGAAATATAGCAAAGCTACATGACACATGAAATGGGGAGAGAAATGCACAAATCAAGTTACCTAAAAATTAGTGAATTTTATTAAATAAGGGCAAACTTGTTTATAGATGGGTTGGACAGAATCTCTCACTTTAGTAACCTGGGTTGCAAATTTAGTAAAGAAATGTGACCATGTCACTATTACTCTGTCATCTGTTACAGAGGGCTGATTTCAGCTGAAGGGGATAATGGGCTTTTGAGATAATTTTGAAAGCAGATAATACTCCCTAGAGCACTGGGATTCACTAATTTTTTCATTAATTCTTCCCTATATAAGTTTTTTTAACATGGGTTTGTTTTCCAGAGTCTTACTTGATGAGAGACTCAAACAAAACCTGACTTTTTTTATAAGATGCCTGCTGAAATTATGAAAGTGAATTCTGCTCCACATAGTCATCCTTGCTGATGATTTAATCTCTTACTAGTTTGACTTTGAGCTTGTTCCAAAAGGACACAAATTCTAATCTGTTAATCACCTTACCTGCCTGAAAGGTAAAACTATCGGGACAGGAATTGCCTCTTCACAAATATACACCCTGAGTCCTTCCAGAATGGGTCCAAGCTGCAGCTACATGTTACAATTATATGAGTGGTGGTAGGTATTACAATAAAACACATATAAAGTATTTTATGGTGGCTGTGTTTTCCCGTAATGACAACTTTAAGACAAAAAAATTTCTGGTTTTGGGCATGAGAGAAAGGAATTCACATTTTAACAGTATGAAAAACTCTGCACTCCAGATTCCAAAACTGCAGAAAATGTTATTCCTGATGCAGTTTTACTAAAGAGAGAAAAACCCCCTAACATCAGAAAAGCAATCCTATTTGCTTCCAAGTGTTTGCAAGGAAGAATTTGACTGTGAAATGACGACAAATCAATTGCGCTTGTATAGCCAGTGCAGTATTTGTTGCACAGTCTGTTGTTATGCTCCGGGATCAGCCATTTAGAATATGCATGTTTGATACTGCCCGCCCATAACGATACCAGAATCTGTACTGAAAAACAGAAAATGCATTAGGCAGCTCTCTGTTTTCCAGCTAGGGAATGAATCATATTTTCAGGACCTTTGTTTCTGCACCGATTAAAACCCAGCTGTAACAAGGAAAGTCAGAAACCATAATAAGAGCCTTTAGCTCCTAGATCTTGTGAATTTCAGGTTCTGGGCAGATTCTTGCATCAATATGAAGATTACCGGCATTTAGCTGTAGATGGGTCGTTTATCACTTGCTTCAGTCTCTGCTTTCATATTCATGAATCAGAATGTGCAGTGTTCCTAGCTGAACTTCTGTGCTTCTGTACTTCACAGCAATTAACATCCCTGACATTGTATCTCAAGATAAGATGCTCATCTCAGAAGACTGGTAGGAAGTGAAATGCAATCTGTCATGTTTAAGTCAGCTCTTTAATAATAACCCATTTTAATAAGGACAAAGTAAGTCCATTTCTTTCCAGTTCCTAACCTCATGTCTTTGTAATTTACATCATAATTGGCATGTTATCAACAATATCACCTGAGTATCTCTGGACTTCACAGGCTTTTGGAGAGCTAATTAGCTAGAGATAACGACTCCAAGTCTGCTTGGAAGAATGGTATGCAGCTGCAGTATGCATACATTTTTGATGTGCAGCACGTTCTCTTTTTAGTTAGGATCTTTAGAGGAAGATCTGTGGAAATCTGCAAGTTTCTCATAAGCATAGCCTAGCATAGTATTCAGGCTATGTGCTAAAACTTGTGTTGTCGGTAGCATGGGCTTGCTGTTTTTCACACAGTTTGCATTTGTCCATTGCTTGCTCAAAATGAGCAGATAAGATATCTGATGACACCCTATGCATGATATCATGAATGTCAAACACCAATATTTCTGTGCTTTACCTATCAAAAGGCTCCCATCTAGAAGCCCTTTCATGGTGTATCCAATCACCAGACAGTTCTTTTGCTAACAATGTTTAGTTGTACCTTTAGTTCCAATGAGCAACTGCAGGGTCAAGGAGGCTTCAAAAAACACCAGCTGTCCCCTGTATTGTTGTGGTGAGGACTAAACATTTACAGCAGTGGGGACTTCTGAAAAGCACACTCTGAAGCAGGCATGGCTGGAAATTCTATCCTGACTGTAACTTAAGTGCTTTCCAATGAAATTAAAAAAGTGGTTGCCAGTGGAAAATTTCCAGATGAGACTGAAAAAAAAAGCTCAGGTAGCCATCCAGTATTTTTCTACAGTTTGGTTTTATCTCCTTTAAGTTGTTGAGAGAAGTTAGTGACTCCATGAGATCCTGAGCCTTCCTAAGTTCCACCTTTGACCAGCATGAAGAAAATTTAAGGCAGTGAAGCTAAAAATTGATGCTTGGTCTTGCAATAGTATAATAAAAATCTAAACATACTTAGAGCTATACTTGTTTTCAATAACTTCATCTGTGTATTAGTTTATGTTGAGTCATTGTTCACTTTAAAGTCAGCATCATGAAGCTGACTTGAAGTAAGCAGTACAAGAGCTGTGTGCATCCTAAACAAAAACGGTTCAGTGACTCTAGTTTTTGGCATTTTTCTCACTTCTTTCATGCTGTCTTCTTGCCATCAACACCAAAGAGAGACTCAGAAGGAACTTTGCATTTTGACAAGCAATCTAAGCTATTACCCAGCCTGAAAAGTGAATTTGTGTGGGAAACTTATTTTCCCTTTAAGTAAGTGTGAATGTCAGAAGTGCTCTTGATATGTGACAAATGGCATTCAGTCAAAGTAGTGGCTGAAATTGCTAAAAGTAGTCATAAATTGATGAGTAGAGCTGGGTTTGTTTCATTTGTGAATATAATGCTAAGCTGTCATGGTCTTTAGAATTTAAAAGCTATCTAGAGGATGTGCTGGTGTTATCTTCTATATGAACCGTTTGCATAAATGTCTATTTCTCTTGGTGGCTATTTATTTCACTGAAAAACCTACTGAAAGTAAACTACTTCTTAAAATGTTAGGAAAAAAACACAGAAGAAGTAAGGAGAAAAAAAATATGACAGTGCTCTTTACTGACTTAAAGACATGGATTGACCTAAAAATTCCCTACCAAGTGTCCAAGGAAATCTATATGTTTTTACCCCATTTCACAATCACTAAACAATGACTAAACTTTGTGCTAGTCCTGTAGAAGTTTGTCTTTAAATTTGTTTCCCCTCTTTGTGAAAGAGTATAGGTTATCCTTTTATAAAACCTATTTGTGTGATAAGGGGGAAATAAAAACATTATTTTTACTTCATTCTTCATGTATATACTTTGGCTAGAGGAGCTATTTTTTCTTCTAGGCAATATTTCCTTTTCACATTTCTAAGGTCTGGTGGTCTGAAGATAATGATAGCATTTTCCTTTTTTTATTTTATATTAAAAACTAAAGGGAGAATTTAAAAATAATACTTACGGGCAAAATGTAATGTATCCATTATGATGTGTTTCTGTAGTGGAAGAACTACAGTTAGAAAATATGATTCTGCTAAAAATGTACTTTTTTTTCTTTTCCATGGAATACTGACTATTTAGTAAAGACTGCATTTTTCTTCTTATGTGGAGAATAGGACTATAGAAGCTTGCTTTGGACTAGTTGGTTAATGCAGGATAGAAGACTTAGAGGATCCAATTCCAATTAAACAAGGTGAAGTGACTTTCATACATTTTCAGCCAGAGAGCTATAAGACAGCATCATATTTAGCTCTGGGGGTACGAAACCTTCCTCATTCATGTTCATTAGATGCATCTGGCACTTCCTTATAATTTATATGCAGTAAATTTCTGTAATAAATACTAAATATACATACCACATATTTACTATCCTGCTATTATGTCTTTTTGATAATTTAGTAGTAGATATGCTCTGCATTTCAAATATTTTCTTATCCTGGCTTTCTATAACTATGAGTGAAGCTGTGTCTTAGGATGATTACTAATTGCTTAGGAAAACATTCCTTTTGGTATTCATGAAATCAGAAAGAGACTTTTAGTTTTGCTATGCAAGTAAGAAGCTGCATAATGATGTGGTATGAAAGAAGATAAGAAAAACAAAATAATAAACAGTAAAGTATAAGGTTTTTTAAAGTATCTTGGAACTGAGTGGAGAGTTAAACTTTAGTATTAGAGGAACCTGTTAGAGTAATTGCCAGTTATTAGTGTAGCTTATTATACCACATACTCCCTGCTTGGCCTTGTTTGAAATGCCTATTGCTGGAGCTTGCTGGATTTATGCACTGTTTATCCTGTTTACCTCGTGTAGAGGCTGATGCTGCCTCTACTTACTTCCACCCAGCTGTGAAGAGATGGATCCCCACATTCAGGCACAGGTTTCTCTGAGAAGTCACCTCCCTGGAACTCCTTCCTGCATTTCTGCAGAAATAGCTTTGATATGCTATGGTTTACTCCACTGTTGAGAAATGTGTCTCTGTATTATAGTTTCTTTGATTCAGCTGAAAGGACTGTTGTGTTTTCCACTGTCTCTCAGCTGAGCCTTCATGCCACAAACATGTCATCAGTGCACATCATGTGGTCAAGCAAACACATCCACATGTCCTCAGTCTCTCCCACGCAGATGACTTGCTAGCAAAGAAGTAGAAATCCAGGGTGGTACTGCCTGGTGTGTCCAGGCGGCAGAAACTGGTGAAATAAAGGAGGAAGTGGTTCCCACATATGGATGTCTGCAGCTTCTGGGTGAACGACAGAAAGGCTTCTGCTTCTTCCCAGACATGCATTTGACAGGCCCTGACAAGGCCAACAAAGTAGACAACACTGTACAGACCAAATCAATCTGCTGCTGGAAAATGAGGAAGGGAGGGAAGGAATAGTATTGCTTTGAGTAGTGTTAAAAACTAGCTAGCTCTCCCCCTTTTTTTTCAACAATTGAAAAATCAATGCTAGTGATGGCAGCAAGCTCAATTTCTGAGTGTTTTTCTCTTATGTTTTGTCTCAGAAATATCTGGTTAACACTAGCAGGTGGAATCGGCTTGCTGTTGTATGAGCTCCATCAGTCTTATTAATTCATCATCTTTTTGTTTTTGTTCTGCATGCATCAATAACTCTGGCAGTAATAAGAAATTATTATAGAGAAGCATAGTGTCGGTAGTATTGTTATCATCCTGATCTCCAGTGAACCAGCATTCCAGTGTCACATTAGTCTCCCTTCTCCTCTGAAATAGCTATTCAAGAAGTTGATACTGCTGATGTTCAGGTTAAGCAGTTATGTATCAGGAGTTCACCCTTTGAAGAATGAGCAGGAACTTGAAAACAAGTGGAACTGGGGACAAAGAGAAGCTGTTAAAAGATGACAGAATAACTGAAATGTGTCTGCAACACATCTAGGGAAGTAGAACAGAGGAAAAAATCAATCATAAATATACTAGGTGCAGACACTGATTACACAAAGGAAGATCTTGGAAAACAAAACATCAGATTGAATTCTCAGATCCATGCTGTCAGAATGTAGAGAGCTACTGATTAGAGTTGCTATCAGGTTATTTTTTATGACCTTTTTTGGTACTGAAATGTAAGTAACTTGAGTTATTAAAATGAGGCTTTACAAAGACATTTCCAAGAGCCTTTGATTGCAGCACTGAGGCAGCTCTCCTATTGTGCAGACACAGCTGGGAGCTCACTGACGGCAATTGGGGTGTGAGATCACAAATACTGCCCTGCAGTACCAAGGGGCCAAACATTTTGCAAGGTAGATTACCTGGGAGGGTAATACTGGATATTAAGAAAAAAATTGTGGGCTCGCCAGTGTAAGAGCATTAAGGCCCTGGAACTAAACAGAAGCACTGATTAATGTTGCTTACAGGGGGAGAGATGAACGCTAGCCCTTTGAGACAAACCTCTTGTCTCAACTGCACCTAAGATGTAGCATAGTACAACGTGATGCATTCTGGTGCACCAAATCATTCATAGTTGAGAGCCATTCTGAAATCCTTGTGTTACCTTACAGGCAAATCTGTTGGAAGTGTAGTGTACCCTAATGGCAAAGCATGTGGATTTTTTATATTATGTCCCTTGAAGTGTAACATGTTTAAACATCTTATTATATCTTACTTTTGGTAGACCTCAAGACACCCTGTCCTTTTCCTCTAAATTTCTCATTTTTTACAATTTCCTTATTTCTCTGTTCAAGGAGGAACCATTTTGGTTTTAGACTAGTAATTTTTATGTGGTTAACCAGACAATAGAAATATGTTTTTGAGGTGACTTTGCAGTCTTCAAGACCCATTACAGGATCAGGAAGGAATTATTGTGTTGAAAACACCAACCACAAGATCTGTCTAGAAATGCAGCAGAAGAATATGTTTATTTGTCCATTTAGTCTTCTAGAATAACTTTGTAATGCAGTTGAGACTGTTGTGCTGTTTTATCTTTGTCTTTTATAATCATCTCTGTCATCTTAATTGTTTTCTAAGAAGTCTCTATTTTAAATCTTCAAAATGGATTATTTCCACTTCAGTGTTCTTAATTCAATGTTCTTCTCACAGGTGAGTCTTATTACTGCTCATTCCAAATATTGCAATTTTTGATCAGTTATTTCTGATCCCACATGGCTTTGTTTCTGCCTTTTCTTGTAGCATTTTTCCTGGCAATCAGATCCTGAAAATTTCTTCAAAACAGCAGTTTGTGAAATGCTTATTGAAGAATCTCATTAAGTCCTCAGTTTGAAGTTCTACATAGTGAAGTTGTCTTTATATTTTATTGAATATTCATACTTTATAATCCAGAGGTTTTGTTTTTGTCTTGCTGGATTCAGGATTACAAAGGTAATCTGTTCATTGCTATTCTGACCTTAATTTCATTGCCAATTGCATCCATTTCATTATTTTTCTTTCCAAGACACCTGAAGTACTGAATTTCTTCGGATTTTTTCCCTCATTGCTCAGATTTTTTATTCACCACTGAATACCAGTGTTCAATGTTTAAGGGGTGGATTTTGGATGGGGATAGGGACAGTTGATTTTTAGTGTTTTAGTTTGGGGTTTTTTTATTGATTGTTTTTCCCAGTCCAGCGTACCTCATATAAAGTATCTCTGCTGATACTTGAAATTGGCTTAAATATATATAAATTTAACTTCCTAATATAATCACAGTTGTGTTAACATTTTTTTGTCACCTTCCCTAATAGTCCAGAAATTTATCTAAATTTATTTCATAAATTCTATTAGATACATAGTGAAAGTCCATGAAGTCTATGTAGAAATAGATGACATTTGTTCATTTTTGTTGAGACAATGAGGTAGAAAATTGGTCTTTATATTTCCTATCTGAATCTTGTCTGTTGTAAATTTGTACCTGGTAATTTTTTTACTGAAAGTGTAGTCTAATATAATATATTTTAATACTATAGTTGATTTGCGATCTGTGGTACTTCTCTCTAGATACTGTGATGGTTAAGATCTCTTCGCTTTGACAGCTTTATTGTCTGGTTATATTTATCTATTTAGGTATGAATTAATAGATACTTGCCTAAAGGCATATGCAAATAACATCTACATACATAAAAGCTTTGGATAGCCATTAGGAGATAAAAAAACATTGGCTACCGTGAATATATGGCAACTCCTGGCTTCTGCAATAATCTGCATTTAATTCCAAAAGTAGCAAATTTCAATGGCCCTGGCACACAGGGCAGACCAAGTTCTGCCATCTTCATTGTGTCCAAAATCTAATGATTTCAGTTGAATGTGAAAAACTGTGGTCAGAGGGTCAAGGTCCAATTCAGATTTGAATCTTTGTTTGGGAAAGAATACTTTACCTTAATCAGGATCACCAGACAGTGCCCAAACTGTGCATTACATAACTTGTGGAGGTGGAAAGAAAAAACCTATATTAGCTGCTGCTGTGCAGTCCAAAGTACTTGGGGCCTGACTTGATAATCACTCTGCTGTCCTTCTTGTTAAAGATTCATCCTCTGGGTATTTTCAGTTCTAAAGGATAACTGACGATTTCAGTGAAGATACGACAATTCAGAAAAGTTTATATTATCCCAGTAGAGACATCAGGTAGTTGACAGACGTATTAGAATGATGTGACAGAAATTTCTTCTCTCAAAAGTTAATGTATTTCTAGCTAGGAAACCACTGTCTGCAAAAGACAAACTTTTTTTCTGTCAAATTAAAATGCTATAATTGAAAGGAACCTTTCCAGTATGTTTTTTTGTACTCCATCACATGTGCTCCATCAAATGCTGCTTTGCTGCAAAGTTGGATGCATTCAAAAGGAGAATTGATTAAGCCTCTCAAGTAAATTACTTTCAGCTGAGTTGCTTATGTGAGAAGAATTCTTGCCCTGACCTCAAAGCATACTCATCTAAAAATGTGAATTCTGTGGAAGACATTAAAAAATCCTGTAGGACAAATGAATCCTGTATTATTTCAAATGTATTCTTCAGCTAAGCTTTTAGGAAGCACTTAAAGCTCAGTGTCTGCATTATCATTTATATTTCATTAGCACCTAAAGGGCTCAAGTGAAGCCAGGCCTGGAAACATTTGGGAAATAGAAATACAGTATAATATGCTATTCTAGTCCCAAACATCTGTCACTGTTAAGATGAAAGAAGTAGAAAGGGGAACAGTGGCACGCTGACGTCTGAAAGATGGTTTGCAGCAGAGTACAGATTCCCTGAATTGCAGCACTGTGCCTTGTTTGCTCAGACATGTTAATGATAACTCTGAAGAAACAGAGTTTGTGTAAAGTTGGACAGAGTTGCCACAAACTACCCCTACCCTATTCACCCAGTGATTTTCATAATTTTGAACTACTGGGAAATGTTGCACAATGATCACAAGTGGATCGACTAAGTAATTGTAATCTATAACTATTTCTCTATTCTGTCATTCAAGATACAGCATTGTGGACATTTTTTGCAGCTCCTTTCTTGAGTAAAGCTGGACATTTTTGCATGTATGCTGTATTATGTGTAACTAGTAAGTATGATGAGATAATTTAGATATTTTAATTATAAATAGATCTTTCTTCATTAACCTTCTACTCACAAAATCTGAAGACTGCTTCATCTGAAATCATTAAAATCTGTAACGATATACTGGTGTAGAGTATATGTAAAAGCCTGGTGATGTGGTAACTTCATTAGGTTCCTGTCTGTGTCACTTCTGTAATTAGAAAAAAAATTACTTATATTTGTCTCATTTTGATTCTCGTGGAGCTATTGGAAAAAAGGAGAAAACCTCTCCTTGTGCTCCAGTATCTCACTTGTTTTTTGTGGGTGTTTTGCTTAATGTCCTACGTCATGTTTCTAATAAAATGTTTCCCTGAGCAAGTCAGAGGAAGCATCTTCATCCTGTGTATGAGGAGAAAAAAGAGGGTGAAATCGGATGCTGTGAAATTCAAATTCTCCTTGGGGCTGTCAGGAGTGCAAGCAGTCCTACTCATGAATTAGATAAGTGGGGACAACCATAAGGAAAATGCTATTGGGATTAGCTACCTGCTTTCTGAGAATATTTTTGGACTTGCTGAAGTTGTTGCAGAAGTTAGGGACAATTATTCCTAAAACATGACGAGACTAGAAAATGTCCAACTAAACAGCAATGTTAATTATATTAAATAATGATAATTGTTTTTGTATCCTTGCCCCTCCCAAAATGTTAATCCCTTCTTTAGGGATTTTATTGCTTTCCTGTCAGTCTTCTAACCTTCCTTTGAAGAAATTATAGTGTTGCACTATTTCAGAATAGAAAACTCTGTTTCTTAGACACAAAACTATTTGCTGAAAGACATTTTGAAGAAAGAATAAAAAATTGAAATGTGCCTGACCTGCATGGCTCACTGGAATTCCTGTTTATCAAACCTGCCTCTGTGTGATCTGAAACAACAGGGAGTTCAAACCACACTTGTTTTAAACTATACTGCAGATGATGGAGCTGTTTTACTTGCATATCAGTTTCAAGTACAGAAGACTTTTTGTTATCACTTATAAAATTTAAAGAAGTGAGTGAAGAAAATTTTACCTTTGTTTCTCATCTAAATGTGTTTAAGTTGATTAATATTGCTCATTAAAAGCACACTATGAATAGTTGATTGAATTTGCTGAGTCAGGTGCTGTGCAACATTATTTTAGCCTGCCAAACTGGTTTTCCTTTAAAAAGTGTTGCTGGGGACTTAATTTTACTCTATTTTCTGCATAATGTCTTCGCTGTCTTTTCACATGTGAATTTACATTGGGTAGTTGATACTGAGAAACTAGAAAACAATTCTTTTTAAATGTCAAAGGCAATGATTCCTCATATAACTTCATCTATCTGAAAGTAAATGTGCTGAGGGAAGGGGGAGAATGCATCTGATAAATTTATTTTGTGTTGGTTTCTTTTTTTTAATAAATTCTTGAGGTCTCAAATAGTTTGGGTTGAAAGGGACCTTAAGGAGCATTTAGTTCCAAACCCTGTTGTCATGGTCAGGGACACGTTCCACTAGACCTAGTTACTCAGAGCCCCATCCAAACTGGCCTTGAACACTTCCAGGAATGTAACATCTACAACTTCTCTGGGCAGTGTTCCAGTGTCCCACCACCTTCACAGTAAAGAATTTCTTCCTAATGCCTAATCCAAGCCTACCCTCTTTCACTTAAAAGCCATTTCCCTTGTCCTATTACTACATAACACTGTAAAACAATTACTAGGGTTGCTGTGCTTCTTAGTATGAGTAACTTGGTTGTTAATTCATTGTTTTAAAGACTTGGACTACTCTGGAGTGCATTGCAGATGCATGAGTAGATTACTCAGTTATATATCTAGATCTCCAAGTATGCTGGAGGATATGTAAAATAACTCTTGGGCAGACCAGAGCCAATTCATCAGTGCCATGATGAGCACCATTTGCTGAGTTGTACAGTGAGGCAGAAATGCATCACTTCTTGTCTTTCCAAAGGATAGGACAGGTAGCAGTAGCCATGTCCCTGACCAGAGTGGAGGTTAGGAAGGTGAAGCTTCTCCAATGCTGCATGGCAAGATATGTGTGCATGCACAGGGATTGATGTGCATGAGGGGAGGAGGGGAAGGAACTGCTCTCCATGATCCAGTCTAGTATATCTAGAGTCTCTGTGTGCTTTGAAGATCCGGATGAAGTGCCACCATTTTGAAGAAGGGCAATTAGATGTTGTGGCATTTGATGTAACTACTGTTGCAGTCTTTGGGGAAAAAAAGGTGCTTAAATGTGAACCTTGCCTCACTGTAAATGTGATAAGAGTCAAGTGTAAATATTAAAGACAGCATGAGAAATGTTTTGTTTTTATATCAAGGTGAAAATGTCTAAAAGGACAGTGATCAAAAGAAATTACCAAGGTCCTCTTTTGATTAGAAGGATTTTTTTTTTAATTTTTCAATCAAAATCAATTTTTTATAATAGCAGCATATGATACATCACAGGAAATAAATTTGAGTGTGTAATCTGAATCACTAAATGAGAGTTATGAGAGCTATGTATTTCCCACCAAGGCTTTTATTTCCTGATGGTGAAAAGCTTAAAATTGTTATGTTGTGGTTCTTGTTTTCTTCAAAATCATACTTGTTTTCCAACACACCCTGTCCAAACTCCTGCGCAGGAATGGACCGCCTGTTGGTTGTGATGTACTTGTATCTCACAAGCAGTCTAGAGATGCTACATCATGCAAGTTCCAGCAGGGCTGCCCAGCCTCAGTGGCTGTGGCTAGTAAAATCCATTACAGATCTCATCACTGGATTTTACAGGGATGCAGATGTACAGGAACCTACCCATGTGCCACTGTGAGGTTGAAATCAGTATCATCTGTAGCTGTGAAACCAACTACCTCTCCTAGCCAGAAAGCTCTTTGGAATATGACAGGTCTTGTAGCCCTTGGATTGTAGAAAGCAGGGGCAGGAATGATGGCTGTAGATGGTTTAGGTCTGAAATATTCCCCAGTGTTTATTTCAATTTTCTTCTGAGTCAGCTTGTGCCTGAATGTACATGTGTGAGCTAAGGGGAAAAAATATATATGGGATATATATAAGAAATATCCCAGTTGAGATGAAACTTCATGAGACACCATTGGAGGGTACTAATAAAAATGCTTTTCTATGACTTTTGAACTACATAATCCCAAAATCTTTGAGTACGTTCTTTACAACTAAGATGTGTACATCTGTATATTCTTTTTCTATTGCTGTTTTCATTTTCTCAGAATATTTTTCATTTGAAGCTTTTAAATAAATCCTTGGAGCATGGCAAAAACTATTTTTATTGTGCAATGTAGCTTCATAGGCTATTTAACACAGTGGGCTATGTTTCACAGCTGGCTGGATCTCAGGAAGTTAACCAAATTCTCCTTTCATTTAGATGAACAATAAAATTTACAAAGATTAAAGTGGGACTTGGAGTTTGTGGTTGGTAAATTTGGTTGTCTCAGCAATTACTAATAACAGTATATTCTGACTATATCTACTCTCTGCCTGTAACAAAGGGAGCTAGTCACTGGCAATCATCAATAATTAAATTTGGAACTTAGCTTCAACTTGTGCTTATTTGCACAAAGCCATATTTTCATGTGATGTTTGCAGGAAATAAACTTTGATGGATGAACTGAATTATAAAATACAGTTGTGTTGACATACTCTTGTAAGATGTACCAGTAGTGATGAAGTACTAAATAGTTCTGTAGATCCTTCTATTTTTTTTTATTTTTTTTTTTTGAGTGTTCAAACTCTGCAGGCCAAGCAGAGGGATCTTCCCATTTTTGTTTTATTCATTGTATGTTGTGTAAACTTGCACAAATAGCAAAGTTTTTGGTTCAGGAAACACTGTAGTCCTTCTTTTTGTGTCCTCTCCCATATTTTGGATCCTGATACATTTCAGATGATAATCATTAATGTATTATTGGAATGGGGTAACGTCTGAACTCCATGGAACTCAACATGGATTGAGCTGTGTTTTATGTCATTTTATTAATACTCTGTAGAGCTCTGTACACATACAGAACTTCTGATACCCAAAGATATGGACGATTATGTAATGATTTTGGAGTTGTCTTATATAATACATAATAGGATCAACATTAGGTATTTAAATAGCTATATAAATATTTTAATAACAGTAAGAGGGAAACCTTGTTTTATTTCATTGACCAAAAGACTCCAGCACATTCTGAATGGCAAATCTAGGATTTTGTTTTGCCACTGTATCTCCAGGTAGTCACTCCTCTTAGGATTGTTGATTGCACGTGGATTGTTGATGTAGTTTTATATAAGTTTGTTTTGGTAATTTGTAAACTGAGTAGGGAATTGAGACTTTTGATTTTTTCCACATTAAAAGAATTTTTTATAAAACTGTATTTAATCCAGGTGAATACATGTGTTCTAGGAAGAAAGAGGATTGTATACATTAGATAGAAATAAATTCTATTTATAGAATTTCCTACCTGCATGGTGGCTTCCCTGTGGTTGCTACATATAAAATTGCCTTTTTACCTTTTCAGAGGGGCATACCTTCAAACTTTGATCTTCTCACCGTTTCATAGAGAATGTTGCCTATTTGCTGGGTATCATTGATTTGTGCTTCTTGAGCACAAACTGGTATTGATTCTTAAGTGTGGAAAACAGTATATATCTTAAGGCAGCTTTTCATTAATCCCATACTTCATTTTACAGAGTGGTAAAAGGCAACATAATTATGGAACAAGTTACTTTAAGGACAAATCCATACTGAATGATTTCAAGTTCAGTAATCGGAATAGAAGAAAGAAAGGAAAGAAAAAAAAAAACAAAGGATATTTGTGTTAAACAGGAACAGAAATTCAGGTGTTTGCCTGGAGTGACAAGTATCAAAGTCACCTCAGGAGGCATGTTATAGACTGATTTGAGGAAAGTACACATGGTATAGATAGGAAAGTTATATATATAAGAAGGTACATAGCCAGGAAAGAAATTAATAACAACCTTTACATTTTGTTTCATTAAAATTTTCACAGTAGTTGGCAGAACTGGTAGGGGTAGGCTAAATAAAGATCTCAGTTTCCAGAGTAATGATGTCTTAAAGTTCCTCTGGTGACATGTAATTTGAGAAAAATATTGATCAAATTTTTTGTGTGCAATGTTTTTCAGTGTGTACATTTTGCACACTGAAAATAAAGTGCATGTGGGTGTATCAAAAAATTTATCCAGAAAACACATTACTTTGTGAAAGCTGCATTGCTTCAGCTTGCGCACAGATGTACCGTACTGGTCTACTTTGATTAAAATACAATCAAATGCTGCTATCAAAGCATTCCCCCGTTGTTTTCCTAAGGAATACATAAAATTTACTTGGTACACATTGAAAAATAATTGCATTTTTACTGGAGATCAACCAGAATATTCTGTATATGTAAATGCTGTAGAAGTATTTACTAGAATTTCAGGAAGCCCCTTTGTTGTTAAAACTGTAGACAGCTTTTGCGTATCTCTTGAGGGATCCAGCCATTTGCATCTTTTTTTATATGCCAGCTGTGTTAGTTCACTATTTGATTTTTGTAGCTATAACCCAGACAACACGAAGAAAGAAGAGAACAGTATTACCAACAGAAAGAAAAATGTGAGCTTTCGTATGAAGAAAAGATAAGTCATACATTTCAATGAGATTTAAAATGCAACGGTTAATTGAAGTGCTGTTATCTGTTTTTGTCACTGTATTTGAAGAGAAGTTCACTCCTCAAACTGAAGAATTAATCTGTCTGGATTTGCAGCAAAAATAAACCTTTTGGACTGAGTTAACACTGCTGTTATTAATTTTTTGAAGGAACACCTTACTATAATTTGCTTAAGAATTCACACCTGATTGGGGTACCTCCTACCTCATTTAGTGTTTTTTAGCTTACATAGGTCTCTCTGGGCCTTTTTGGTTTGGGATAGGATCAGCTGAACTTATCTCTCCAAATTACATGCAGGGATATTTGTAGGGATATTCGGGTGGTTTCTTTTTTTTGGTTAAGAACAAACAAACCCACAGTGATTAATGGGGGTGAAAACAGAGAAGGGCACTACTTTTCTGTGAAATGGGCTGTGTCAGGGAAAACAGTACAATTCAACTTCTGCCTTCTGGATGGCTGTGTTTTGGGGGTAGCAAACACAGGATTTTCAAAGTAGTGTGTGCAATTATCCATGTCTGGCAGTTGTGTTGGATGGAGGAGGAGATCATGAAGCATCATGATCTTAAGCTGACATCTGCAACTGGCATCCTCTCTCCAGGGGTGAATATGGAAATTGTTCCTTTATTATGCTGAGGGTTGGTGTATTCTCTTTACCCAGTACCTTCACAACTTTTTTTGTCCACATGGTTTGCTGTTGTTTTGCATTCCTTTTTAAACCTCCAGAGATAAAATTATTCTAAATGCAGGCATGAGAGATTAGACTGTAGCAGAGAAACAGATAGAAAATGTTATAATAACAACATAGTTTTAATGCAAAACATGATTATGTCTTATATGTTCAAATAGCAGGCGCTTTGTAAGAGACTAGGTCAAATCAAATTATAATAAATTGTTTTCAACAGGATAAGATATTAAATGATAGCCTTAAATTTGTAGAAAAACTCTTCATGCATGATCAGTCCCCCAAAATTTTTAGTGTCTAAGAGTATGAATAAACACAGAGATTCCGTTCATGATATTTCTTAATGAATACAGATTGATTTTACTTCTGACTAAGAAATAAAGGACTATACATACATGCTTTAAAAAATGCCACTGACTCATCTAAGTCTGCAGTAACCAATGTGTTTATAAGTTATCCAGGATTCATGTTAATGCTTAATGTACAAGGCTGGGAATTAGAAACAAAAGAAAACAAAAAAAATTATGTTTCTGAAATCTCATCTGTGTAATTTCTAAGTCCTGCCTTTTCTCCTTAACTTTTATGCAACAGCACTGTGGATATATAATTTACTTTTCCCAGTAGTGTTTTTGTGCAGGTTTTGTGGCAGTGCTGTGAAGTACTGGGTCTAAAGTAGCTGTTTTGGATCCCTGAGTTTGTTTCATTCAGTGTGATCTTGGGAGTCCCCAAAGGGGTACTTTGCTGAAATGCTTTAAATTCCCTTGGAGAAGCTGGGGAGGTTGAGTTGTTGCCTCTATTATGACATTAAGTGGAAGTTGGATGGCAAATGACAAAACTAACAGTGTGTTTATAACGTTTGCAAAACAAATTTAACACAGAAGAGTTTAGTGCTTAATCTGTTCAACTAATCAGTTCTCTGTAAATCCTGGCTCATGAAAACGTGAGTGATGGAGGGTTTTGGGTGAGAACCATGTCTGTTGGCTCTAGGACTAGAAAGCTGACATAGAGATCCGTACTTTTCAATCCACTTGGAGAACTGATCTCTGCATGGGGCCCCTTTTTAAAGATACTTTGTGTGTGGAGGACCTGTGTGTTTGATGCTGTCACTTGGACAGGGTTCATGGTCATGTCCGATCCTTTGTAAACAAGAGCTCTTATTTCTTCTCCCTTGCTCTACACCTTTTTGTTGTGTAAACAAATGAAGCTGTAGACTCTTTTTAGTAAAGGTAAGAAAGATTTGCAGTGAGCACTGGCATTGGAATGAGCCAATCATGAGTCAAGCCAAGAGCAAAGGATGCGTGCCAGACCTGACATTAATAATGAGTTGCAAATAAGGCAATGGTATCTGATCATATTATTTACTTTGTGCTCTAGTCTTTGTAAAGATCAGGGTGATATTCTGCTTGACTGATGTTGTAAAACTGCTGTGGCCTAAAGGGCTTGCAGAAGAAAGGAGACAGAAAAGCACAGAAGTCAGCTGCGTGAGACTGCACAGTAAGAAATGGTGTATCTGGGGGAATCTGTCTGCTGACCCTCTGCTCTGGGTCTCCCTGCCAGAGCAGCACTGCCCATCCTGTAAGGCGCTTGCACCCACCAGGCTGTACAAGCACTAAAAGAGTTGTGAAAATGCCAAGAAAAATTCCAAATTGCTAGGATTGAGTTATGGGCTGAGAAGGTTGTGAAGCACTGTCTAGACCATGGAGGTTATATTTATATTCCAGGTTTGTCTTAACCAGTTCCTGTGAGACAGAAATAATAAATCAGCTGTGTTTTCTAAAAAGCTGAACAGTAAAAAGAGTGACATGGAAATGGCACCACACTGCAGCATACAGTGACATTTCATATTCTCTCTCTACAGGAAAATACTTTCTCCCTCAAAATCACGTCTTTACTTTTTTTTTTTCCTACACTCAATTCATTAGGCCATGAGGTATCAAGCCAGAAAAATTAGAAATATTCTAATGATAAAAAAATAGGTGGAAAAATAGACTATTGACATATTTAATGATCCTGTTCTTGTTTATATCTTTGATTTAACTACATTTAAATAATAATGCACATTCTTGGAAGGGTATTTTTAGCTTTTTAATCACTATATCAAAGAGCATTCAGAAAAATAAAAAAGATTGAAATGCACTTTGCAGTCAAAAATCCTTTCAAAGTCCAAAGGAGTAAATATGCCTAAAACATATGAGGAGTCTAAATGCACATGTAATAGAATTCCAGACTAAAGACTGTGGCTATGAAAGTTACTGTCTAGCTTGTGTTATTGCCACTAGGAATGAGGTAAACCAAGAAAACTGTAACTTCAGTTTAAATTTTAATAAGAAGTGTCTGCATTGTTTTCTTGCTGTATTAATTAGCAATAATTACTTAACACGAGTATGCAGACTTTTAAATATCTAAAGTTCTCCACCTACATATGATAGTATTCTTATTCTAATTACCCAAAAGCAGCAATCTGAAGATGTGAAAACACACCTATATTTATGCATTTGCATGCATATAGATATCTCTCTTGACTACAAATATATTACAAAGTAAGACTTTATTTGCTTGTGTAAAACAAAAAATCAAAACCCAAGAAAAATCAAAATTTAAAAAAAACCAAAAAACAAACAACCTGAAAAAACAAAAAATACCCCAAACAGGACACTGTCCACAAAACCCCAACACCACAGGAGCCAGTAACAGACTTCTGCAGAGATGGGAATGGTTGATACTCTGGTCATAATAAAATAAACACACCCTAGACCCCAGAGAAGACTAGAGCACATAATAAAAAGGCACAGAAAGACAAAATTAATGTTTATTTTGTACTTGGGAACCATATGTGGCTTTGAAATAAAAATGCCAAACTGAAAAGTTGCCAGCAGGGATTGTAGCTGTTAACTGTCCTGGCTCAAAATGCTACAAAATAAAACTCCTGTCTTTGGGAATTTAACAGTGTCGTCCATGTGACATGAGGGCTTATCTATTTTTATGGCTAGACACATTTATCTTTGAAGATATGTCTATGAACAGGGAGTATGGAATATAAGAAAATTATTTACCTCAGATAAATATTGATTTTAAATATAAGCAATATTTTCTGCAAGGGTATTTTTGCATTGTAGAAAGATGATAGTTGATAATTATGCCCAGTGCTAGCAATTGCAGAGACCCATGGTTCTTCTAAACAGGATCGTAGGCTGTTGGTTCCTTATACAAACTGCCCCCAAAGAACTTTAGAAATATTAGAAAAACAGACTTTAAACCTGAAAGCATTAAAAAACACAGTGTCATGAAGACAGATAAACAGTTTTGCTCTTCTCCCAGCTACCACATGTAGGGCAATTCCTTTATAAACACTACCTCACATTGAAAAAAAAAAAAAAAAAAAGAAAAAAGAAAAGAGAAAAGTATCACCTACAAGGAAGCAAGCTAAAAACAACCCCTTTATTTAGAGCACACAGAACACAGATTTGTTTTTTTCAAAGACTATAAAAGTCAAGGAAATGTTATCTTGGAACCTAGTGTTTAAACATGATATTTCTTGGCTGAAAGTGATTATTGGTCACAAGCATTAGATGATATTGATTCGGCATTTTCCATGATGGGCATCTTTAAGATGAAGAATTGCCAGTAATAAATAGTGGATCTTCAGTAGAGAATAATCCCTTTGCAATGCAAACTTCCAGATGAATCATCATTCATGCGACAATCGATTGAACTCTTGGGATTCACAAATGTCTCCATGAATGCCTCCCAGTCACCTGAATGCTCATAAATAGCGAATAATGTGGGCTCTAAAAAACAAGGTAAATGAGCTGCTTGTCTTTTTTTTCATTCTTTAAAGAGAAGTTTCTGAAGAAAGCAAAATAACAAACAAATTAATACATATTTTCAACATAGTGAATTGGAGTTAAGGGAGAACTATTCCTAAGGAAAAATGACCTGAAGAGCTGTACAATCCTGTAGCTGGTAATTACACAAAATTGCTTATTTAGATATTACTCTTATAAAAATGGTTACACATCCAGTTTTAAACAGAAGTTTAATTTGCTGCTGCTAACAGGTGGGGCACAAGTAGATGCCAGGTTATCTCCCAGGGGATTTCATTTGAAGAACAATGCTATTTTTAAAGTTAGAAATCTAAAGAAGAGAAAAATAGAGGACAACATTTGGGAGGTAAAAGCTGAATTCTCTGAAAATATAATGGAAAGGGGAAAATGTGACAACAATTATTTGGTTTAGAAAGTCTGAGGAGATACATGCAGGTGAATACTGCTAAAGTATTTGTAGCTATAAATATTTATTTTGCTGTAGCACGTAGAAAAATGAAATGTGGCAATGGTAGAGACAGTATATCATACAATAGAATATTATTCGTAAGCATTTCTAGATACCTGAAGGGTATTACAGATTAGATAGTATAGATAGTAATTGTGGCTCAAGGGAGCATAGGAGCTGCTAAAGCAGAAGTCAGTAGCCTGCCTTGTCTGCTATCGTGCCCTTTATAATATGACCACATTTGTATGAGATACCACAGTGAGAGCTGTATGTCCATATGTTATGATCTAATTATTAAAGTTCTTTAGAAATACTTCTGCCCGAATTAAGGTACAAATGAGACCATATGCCAATCAATAGTATGAGTTTTATTTGATAGTAAATATGAGAGAGAGAGAGAAGAAAAGAGAGAAAAGGGGGAGTAGGGAGAAAGATGGGGGGACAGAGAGGGACAGGGACAAAGAAGTATCACCGCTCCGTGGGTCCCGCTGGTGTCCTGATGTCCTCTTCAGCTGGTCTTGGTGGTGGAAGTCCCCCCAACAAACACAGAATGCCATGGGTTAATATACACTCAGGCCAGGTGGAAATGTCCAGGCATGTCCCCCTAGAGAAGGGGGCAGCTTCCAGCAGCAGACTCTTCTTGCATCACGTGCAGTCCTGTGGTGCAAGGCGTCTGGGGAGCACTTTGGGGGGTCTGTGATGGATTGTGACTCCCCCTCAGCTGCCTCTCACGTGAGAGTCCTGTGGATGTGGCTTGTGGGGCTGGGGGAGCTTCACAGCTGGGCCAGTTTGTGTATTTGGAGGATGCGTGTGTATTGCCTCTGATCAGAGGTTACGCCATCCTCCTCCCCCCTTCAGTTGGGGGATAAGACTGTGCAAACTTGGCTTCTGTGAGCTGTGCTTTGCCCCCACCCCAAACTCAGCCAGAAATGATTCTCAGTACAGCTGGTGGCTTCAGCCTCTGTAGACACATTCCTTTCCCTCAGAATGAGATGATTGAACAATAGGCTTTTCCCTTTATCTAATCTCAGCAGTTTGGCTCAGTTCAAGGTCCCAGTCAGGTATCTTCAGGGAGGCTTCTCTGATCAAAACTTTATATCAATGTTTGAGGCATGAACTATTTTCAGTCTCTGACACCATACAAATCTGTTTCTCTAGGGAAAAATATGAACTAAATGAAAAAAGTCAGTAGGTTCTTATTGCCTGAATTAGAACTCAAGACAATCTAACATGTTAAAAGACTGGATGCTAAAATGCAGTTTACCAGCAATGCAAGGTGTAAAAAGAATCTGAGTACAAGCACTGTGGCGTATGAGAAAGAAATACAATAATGGTTTTCTTTTAAATAGATTAACATTGGAAAGATGTTTTTTATTTGGTTGAGATGAAAGCAAAGACAGTCCACCTCTGAATACAACTGAGTACTTTAGTTCCTTTATGCTGATTCTCTATTGCCTTTCTGAGAAAGACATTCTGCAGTGATAATTTCATCTAAGTACCCAGTTCTCATGGGATTTGTCCTTTTACTCTTTTATTTTCTTTAGACCCTTAAAATGCTAGCTTTGTTGCAGCCAATTTATCCTAGTATTTTGAATATTTTATTGACTTCTCCAGGCAGAGAAACACGTGTTGTATCAATAACTACATATTTTTCTTAAGTAAATTATCTCTGTTTAGTGTTTATGGAATTTGTAAATAATAGAAAAAGGAGAATTTTGTGAGGATGGAAGACAGATGAAACTTCTTTCTCTACTTTTCTCTCACAGAACAGCTCATCTCAGCTGTAAGTCAGAATACAGCTATCTTAAATCGTGCCTGAGGTAGGTCTAGTTCAGTTAATGAAATCAGATTCAGCAAGCCTGAATTGAGCCAGTTTTGTGAGGACTCTTTATGCCTTAAACAAAGGTCAATGTTAAACTTGCCATGACAAATGCATAAAATCACTGAGAACCAGCAGGTTTTCATAGTGAAGCCCTGTTTCTGCTCTTCTAATTCAAGATGTGTCTACTCAATAGCTGTCAGTAAAATCAATCTAGGTCAACCTCTTCAGCCACCAGATGTTGATAGTTTGAAAACCTGTCTGCTGCCTTTTGCTCCCAGTGTCTGGTTTTGAGGGAAAGGATATTCCAAACATTTTGGCTAGGAGAGGTGCTCAGTCTCCTTCTAAAAAATGCTTTCCAGAAACTTAACATATTGGACATTAACACCTTTGATCAGTAAGCAAAAAAGTAGTATAAGGTAGATTGGATACCTGATACCAATGTCCTTGTATTGGAGATAATGGTAGAGTATAATTACATTCATTAACAGAACAAACTTCATTATTAAACAATTGGGTTAGTTGGGATTTTTTTATTCTGCTGATGCTCTTGGACAGCTCTTCCTAAAACTTCAAGGATGTTTATAAATCTTTTTCTTATATCCAGCTTTATTTCTTTCATGGGTGGTTTATACCCATTTGCTTTGTGTCCTTTATGTTAAAGAACACATTGAGTTTTTTTTCTCAGACTCCCTGATCTATTTATAGATAATACACTGATTGCTTCCTAGTATTATTTTACTAATTAATTGAGAGATAAGTAGTCCTTCTGGGCACTTATGATATAAAATAGTGTTTTATTGCAATGCCTGTGTGATACTAAGTGTTGAAGAGGTATTTGCTGCAGCTTGCCTGTGCACACAATGTTCTCTAATTTGTTTAATGTTCAAGTCTCTGTGTCCCAAAACTTTGACTGATGTTCCAACCTAGAGGTGCCCACAGTGCTGTGTGCAACTGAGAGCTACCATCTCTTCATCACACCTTACTCACTGGATGGTTAGCCTAAAGGAGATGAAATGTCTTTTTTACCTGAAATGAGATAATTTGTTTGTAGGCACTGCACAACGTGGACAAGGAACATGACTGGTTATGACAGCAGTTCCTTTGTTGTTTCTCTTCCTTTCCATCCTAGCCTGCTCTCTTCTGTCTCTTAAAAAGGGTCTGTAAATATATATATGTTTTATACTGCTGTCAGTTGAAGACTTTTTTTGTGATGTTGTTGTAAAGTGACATAGCTTGTTGGCTTTTTTGTTTGATAGGCTGTTGCCAAACACTTTGTATTGAACACGCATTGAAAAAACATTAAGGCCACTATCATTTCACTGGTAATATAGAATAATAACTGATTGTTAAAATCAAAATATCTTTTACTTCTAGAAGGGTTTTAACCCATCCCACAGTCTAAACTTCAGAGACAAATTTATAGTGACTGATTTTTTTGTACATATATATATATTTTGGACTTTCCTACTTACGAATCAAGAGTGGCTGTGGTGGTTCACATGAGAAGTTTGTGTAGCTCAGAAAAGGCTCTCCAGCAGCATCTCAAGTAGAGATGAAGGCATGTCCGCAAGGACAGAGCTAACATGACACTTCACCTGATCACACTCTAAACATTTGCATTTTCAGAATAACTGGCATGGGCTTGTTTTCCATATGTTAAGACATAATGGACTTTTCTGAAAGGATTTGAAGGCACACCCATATACGTAACAGCCTATATTTAAAATACTTTTAGAAGTCTCATCCCTCACTACACTTTTGCTTTATCTGACAATAGCAATAGTGTAGGGAAAGGATGAGGGGGGAGAAAAGGGGTAGAATTAGTGAGAAATTATGTGTTACCTGTGGAGTATTGACTGGTGATCTGCACATAATTGGCTGGGTGATTGTGTGAAGTCATGTATTGGAAAATGCTGCTTGCAGAGAAGTTCCTGAAAGAAGATGGAAGCATATGGAGCTACTGTACAGGTTAGCCTTGTGTTCTTGAGCTCTGAGCCAGACCTGATACAGAAACTATTATGTTTGTTTGATTTTAACAATTGTTCAGTGCTGGTTTCTGTCCAGTCATGAGTGAGAACAATTTGAGAAATCTTTTAGTCCGTACCGTCTAGTCTGTGCAGTTCTACTTGATGGCAGCTTTTCTGCTCTGTCCTTCTCCTTTAGTTTTCTTTGTTTTATTTTAGCATAAATTGTTAGGACAGTAAGAAACTATGAAGTGCAAACAAAGTGTCTTGCTAGACTAGGTTGCTTGATTGCCTGCTGAAGATCCTAATTCCATTCTTTAAGATGGATTCTGAATTGTATAACCGTACAATTTATCTGGTCTTTCTTAATATTATGATCTCAATGTAGTATAGCTTGTTCTGTATTGATTCCCCTCTGCAGGCTGTGGGAGGACTGAGAATAGTGATACTTGAGACATTTAAGCCTTTTAGCTATCCTTCATTTGTTTTTTTTTTTTATGTTAAAAACATAAATTTAAAAAACCCACAACAAAACAAAGCTGAGGTAGATTTTAACAGGCAGAAAGAATAGAACAAAACAGTTAAAGAAAGTAAGTAGGGATCTTCATCTAAATAAACTGGAGAGGTAATAGACTAGTCCTGCTTTACAAAGGAAAACTGTTGACATTCATTAAAGATATTTGATGGTGGATTTGATCTTTCTGTTAAGTGTGATATTTCTCGCCAAGGAAAGAGATCAAAACGTTAATAAAAATTAAGTCTTTGTCAAACTCCTTAAAAAGACAGTGTCGTGGTTTTAGTTTGCTTATTTAGGTTTGTGGCTAAATGCTAGCACACTTACTTAAATTTACTTGATTGCTTGTTGTAAGATAAGGATTAGGAGTAGGTAAAGCAGGCTCAAACTTTATAAAGTACAAAGAAGTTTTATTAATATATCTAAGACAAAGGGAAAAAAAGAAAAAAAAAACTCAAGAAAAAAACTAGAACAAACTCTCCAGACTACCCCTCCTTCTCCACCTCTCCATTTCATTCTCTCTGACAACATACAAAAGACAACACTTTGACCTCCAGTCAGTTTACTAACTCAGAAACAGCTCTTGTTCCAGTTCATTTAGGGAGAGAAGTTTCTTTTGCTTACACCATGGATTTTCTGTAAGAAAAATACAGTTTTTATGGGTCTTCTGCCTCACCATTAACCGCCGCCCGGAGTAAAGTCCAGCTTAATGGTGGATCTCTCCCACACCAGTAGCCTTCCCACAGCCACTATGGTGGGTTATGAACAGTCCACAGGGTACTTGTTTTAAGGATGTCCAGTTCAATTGCAGCAACAAAGAAAATCTCTTCTTCTGAGCTTAGCAACACAGGTTCTCTTGACAACTCAGGTTCTCTAGCATTCTCCCCGGGACCAGGGCTCTGGGTCACAGCCTCTCCTCTCTCTTGGTTCTAGTTTCTCATTAGGCTGTACTTTTTCAACACTTACTTGTCTGTACTTAGGTATTTCAGTTCATTGGCTGCAATAAGAACCTCACATCTCCTTTTGGACTATATCTTCATATATTACAGAGAATTTATTAGCTCAGTCTCCAACCATGGTTCTCCAAAAGAGTTTTCAGCTTCACTCTTGAAGCAACTTTCTATGCACCCCCTTTTGAGTATCAGTTCTGCTTTCCTCACTGACTGTAAAGTCTCTGCGCTGCACTATGTAGATGTTTTCACTCGTTCCTCTCTCTGCGAGGAAGGATGGGTGTCTGTGAGTTTAGTCCAGGCATGGAGAGAGTTAATCTCTGTCTCTCTCTCTCCGGCAGTGTGAGGATCACGTGCTCTTTGCCGGGCTGTTTGAACAGGTCCGAGCTGGATGCCAGAAGCTCTCAAAGTCTCTGCTTGGCTCTGCGAAGCTGGCTCGGCCTGGTAGGGCCATCTGGGCCCGGGGTGACAGGGCAGGGCCTGGCCCGAGCTGGATGGAGTCTGGCCTGGTCCTTGCCTGGCCCGGCTCTCCCTCTTGTGTAGCTGACACACCGGCTGAGCTGGATCTGCTGAAAATTCCAATCGTTTCCTCCCCCACGCCTGCCCGGCTGCAGCGGCACGGCTGCCGTAAAACCTCCCTTCCCCCCCCCATCCCTCTTTTGGAAGGAGGTGGGGGTTTACTTACCTATCAATTTTTAAAACTACCTGATTATTGGCTCTCTCTCTCGCAGGAAGGAAGTTGTATGCCTTCCTGCATTCCTGCAGCACAGATCACTTCCTAGATTTTGACCCCTCTGGCCTAATCCAGGACAGACAGATTTCTGAAAAAAGATGCCTGTAAAGGGTAAGGTTCCATGTAACCCCTTGCTGTAGAAAAACTACTCTAGTGTAGTGTACATATATAAAATAAAAGATGGTCAAGTACGCGTACCAGGGGCAGTTTCACACTTTTCAGAGGGACCTTGACTAGCAGCATCCTCTTTTATCGTGGAATTTTACATAAGACGCTATGAAAATAATGCTAGAGCGGAGACCACACCACACCACAGAAAAATTTATTGTGCAACCTTCTGTGCATCCCTTTCCTGGCTGGCGTTGTTGACTGGAGGAAGATAAGATGTATAGACAACACAGGCATGAGGACAGATGACTTTATGTAGCACAGTAAACCTTCCAAAAATGTTGAGAATGAGAATTTTCAAAAAATATTTGGGAAAAGCAATAAACCAAAATGGACTCAAAATTTTGTCAAAATTAATACCCTTGAAATCATCCAGTCAAGAATGAACAATGTTCCAGGAAGCATCTTTCAGATGGACAGAACATTACTAACTTGGTTTGGTTTTGTTCTGTTTTTGTATTTTTGTTTGTTTGTTGGTTTTTTTATGTTATTAGAGATTTCAAGATAGGAGTAATATCAAGACTAGAAATGTTTGCACAGCATTAAGCAAGTCAGGAGCATATTGAAATCAAAGACAACTAATAGACTAAACTGAGAGTTTCTAATTGAATACTAACTTCTGTGGTCCTTTACAAATGAATGGCCTGATTAAATATTAGTGAAAAAATTATATATCTTTTCAAGTATGCTGCAAGTTCTTAGCTTAAGAATTTGAGGAAGGCAATTGATCTGTTTGGGGCATATACACACAGTCTTTTAGCCTTTCTATGAAAAATATTAGTTTGAGGAAAAGTCTCAAGCAAGACACTCCTTTAAATGAGCCAGGGGAGGTGAGGCAGTATACCTTCAGAATTGAATTATGTTGTATTATTTATTTATTTATTTATTTTACATTATATCATGAACACAACCAAATGTTACAAGACATTTCAAAAATACGGAATTTGATGAGATTTTTGCCTTCGGGTCAGGCCTCTACTTCAGCCTATGGCTTTGTCATCTGTTTCTCTAGGTCCTCTTTTGGTTTGCTTCACAAGAGCTCACCAAACTCAGATGCTAAAAAGGCATGAGTAGGAAGGTAAAATTTAATTAACTGTAAGTACAAAATGATATTCTGAAAAATACTTTTGTCTGAAGCGTATGGTCTGATCATATTCTGCCACCTGGACTTCCAGAGTTGTAGAGTCAGAAAAAGGATGAAAAGTAGACTCTCCTTTTAACATGGCTATGGGAAAAATACAAAGAAGAGTCTTCTTTCCTTTCCAGATCTGCTAATTTGGTTCTTAATGTGCAACAACTTCTCTACACACTCCAAGGCACTTTACAATATTAGGTAGTGTGATTAGAGAGGTAATTAGGAAACTGCGTAATAATGGGATGAGAGAGAACTAATGTTTTAAAGCATGTACATTATAATCAAAGCAAATTCATTCCATGAATAAATAAATCAGATCAATTTCTTCTTGTTGATGTACCTCATGCTGCAAGTGATGTTAGATGCTAAGATTTAAAGTCAAAGTGGATGTGTGAATCTTTATAAGACACAAAATTCATTCATTCTCACAAAACCACCCAAAAACCAATTCAGAATGCTGTCTAGCACTGGGTCAGCACTAGAGCTTGTATACCCTGCTGAGAAGAATGAGATGTAGTTATTTTTTGGTAATAACAGCAGCAGAGAGCTTGTGTACAAACTCATACAAATTTTAGAAAATGAATGAACGAAACCCATCAGAATGGATGGAAATCTATAAATTTCTTCATAACTTGGAAAACATGAGGTTCATAGGTTAAGTGCTTTGTTGACATAAAACCTTGAAGGGGTTTATCCAGGAATCTACATTCTTGCAGCTTGCTTCTGCAGTTGCTGTTGAAATACTTCAAGCTCTCCTCTTTCTTATCTTTTGTACCAGGTTGACAGTGGGGTGCATTAGGAGATCTAGGACATTCTCTGGATGCATTAAAGATGCTGCTGCATATTTCTGAAGGAGATGTGCCTCTAGACTATTCACAGCCTGTTTCCTTTGCCAATTGCTAGCCCTTTTTCCATCTGCCTTGAGCCATAGTTTTAATTTAGGCTTGTTCCTGTGTCCAGATTTAAAAAAGAAAAAAAAAATTACTGATCATTGGGAAGTACCATGAAGCTGTGGCTGCTTTCAATAGCGATCGTACAAATGCAGTAAAAAAAAAAATTATATTTTTGGAATTACATAAAATATACTTTTATGATGGCACAAAATCACTGAATATATCATGTCCACAATCAAAATGTTAGTGAGCAGCTCTTTGCACTCTGTATGTAATATGGAAAATATGGATAAAGCTTTTCTTATTTGCATGTATAAGATTTTGAGACATGTCAACAGGGAATCACAGTTTCAGTTGACTACTACAGAGGATGTTGCTTAGCATAGGCTGTGCATACCCAAACAGCCCAGATTTTAGTTACTCTGGAAAATCACAGCATTGGTAACATGAGAAATCTGACCTAGGGACCTCGTGAAAACTGCACGTCTCTCTACAGCTTGCACTAAAGAGAGAAGACTCTTCACATGGAAAAGTCATGAATCCATAACGTATGGAGGTGAAAAATTACAGCACAGGATGACATTTGCATAGGTTAAAATACAATTGCCTTCTGAGAATTTCTGAAAATTTGTAGCTTTCTGAGAAGTGTTTCTGAGAAGACATTCCTGTTGATATCAGGAACAGAGTTCATATAAGAATGTATAAAATCTGATCTGAGGTCCGATTCTGTGAGTATTAGGGTGTCATAAGCTGTTACTAGGCACCTTGAGCTGAAACTGACATTCATCAGAATAAAAAACTCCCATGTCTCACAGAGCAGGGCCCTTGTCATCTCTTTTCCAGGACTATAATGATCTGGGACACACCACTATGCACAGAGAGAGGCAATGGCAGATACTGAATTGCCATAAACAATTAATGAATTTCTTTGCTGTTAAGAGCAGGGAGTTGCATACATTTTTTATTCTGCACAACACGGAGTCTTATGTTTAGTTGTAGTACCATCTTTTGAAAAAAAATGAGAAAATGGAAATGAATAGCAGATCTAAATTACATTTAGAAGCACTTAAGTTCTGCATGTTGGAGTTCCAATGTAGAATTTCCTTTTGAAAGTTTTCAAACTATGAACACCAAAACATCTTCTGTACTGTCTAGTTGTGGACAGTCCTAATTCAGTAGTTTGAATAAATGAAAATTGTGTTTGTTTATAGGAAAACAGCACACCATCCTTGGAACATACATTTAAATGATACTTTTAACAAAACAGAATTTTTTCTGCCATGCGGAGACTCTACATTTCTGCATTCCCCTAAAACACTGATATTGAGGGTATACTTTTTGATATCCACTTTTCAAGAAAAAGATTGAGCTTTTACAGGTGGGAACACAGCATGCAGACTTGAGAATTATTATACCTACTTATTTTACCCTTTTGATTAGAGCCAACAAAATCAGTGGGAAAGATATAGGAGTGGAAAAAGATACTACTCTAAAAAAAATATTGCCAATAATTGCTTGATAAATATTGCTAATACATTTAGTGTGGCAGCAAAACTTGCTGTACAGCTGAGCTAAATTTCATTATGTGTTTAATGCTGGACTGCAGGTGAGGGTCAGAAACACGAAGAGATAGGTATTGTGAGAAAAACACAGTTGTTAAGCTGACTGTATGTTCTTAATATGTGCATGACTTTTCAGACATTCTGGAGGGTGAATGATATTTGACATCTTCCCAAAAAAGGTTAAGTGTTTATGCAGGAAGGGGAGTAATGAATACATTCACAGCATGCAGTTCTTTTTTATTTGTTTTTTTATCACCACTATAAGTCATGAATAACGATTTTCTTTACTTTTTGAGTTTCTAATTACCATAAGTAGTAGTACCTGAAGTGTATTGTATTTTAACTGTAGTAGAGCATTGCAGCTCATGTAGGTCTCAAAAAACAAGGTGCAGCATAATGAATGAGTAGTGTTTCCAAATCTTGATTTGATTTTTTATGTAACTCCTAAATTGCACTCACTTATTGCAGCATTATTTGTTTATATTGTGGTAGTAACTGAGCTGAAAGTTGGATGTGGATGACCAGAGACTTTTTCTAGTTTATTCACTGTACCATGGTTTCCAGCTAATAGTCCTGGGTCTTACTGGTGAGACCTAAGGACATTGCAGATGAATTTTTGGGGCCAGGCTGATAAGCTGTAGATGACCTCTTCTGTGGAAGCAGCCGTGAGGGAATGCAGGACTTCTGGAAATCTGGTACTCTCAATAAAGCAATTGGACCCCTGCTAGATGCAAAAAATAATTAGATATTCTGAAAGGAAAGAAAAGAAAAGGCATTTCATGTGACATCATTCCTTACTTTCTGGTTACATACTTGCGGCAAAAGTGGAATTTTTTACCAAAATACATATTTTGCTCCTTTTTTTAAACTAGAGATGGCTTTGTAGCTCGCTTTGACAAAATATTTTTGTGTCTAACTCACAAGGCAATTAGCTAATGTTCTATTTTTACTAGACTGGGGGCTTTGTGTGGTTTATGCAGTCCCCATCATTTTTTGAGCCATCTTTACTTCTCTTCAAGACATGTCACCTAGAAAAAGGAGATTAGGGGAAGCTGTGCGCACATTTAATTCTTTAGTATATTTTACAGTGCTAAGGCTCTCTCTTGGGTCTGTAAGTAGACTTTATGTTGTGATGATTGTGCTGTGTCAGATCTATAAGATTCATTCAGTGTTTGTCAAGTAAATGACCTGAACCAAATCCAGGAATAACAAGAAATTTGCAAGCCTTAATGTTTTTATTAATAGCTAGCATAATGGCATAGTGATAAAGGCAAATAGATAGTTCTTATTTCACACAATCTTACATCAAAGCCACCCAGTTATTTTCCTGTTGTGGTTTGCTATTTCTGGAACAACTTTTTATTTTGGTATAACCTCTCTAAAATTTTCTCTCTTCTATGTAGTTACCTCTTTAAGCACCAGAACTTCAGAATTTTTAAAAAATGCCCTGCCTATAGATCCCAGCCTCTGTTAGTTTGGATGAGTTGTTGAACAGCTCATATCTCTAGAATAAAGTTCATTTTTTACTTTGGAGCAATGGAGCAACATATAAACATCTAGAGAGAGTAAGATTATTTTGGTTTAAAATAGAAAAACTAAAAAGTCGTCCAGTTACAGCAGAATTATCTTATATGTTCTTACTACTTCAGTCAGTGCTGTAGATTTCACACCAATGCTTATTCTGACCTATATGAGATGAGCAGCTGACCTTTTCATATTCCATGAGATACTGTTTAACAAGAACATTTGTCATGGTAATATCTAAATTATTATGAGATATATAAATCAAATCTGCATGCTAATAATTTAGAGTGGTCGTGTTTTAAGTAGATTAGGATCTCATTTTGCTTCACCTAGAAGCATAGAAACATATTCACTATTAATTATTGTTAAGAGCAAGAGGAAATCTTACGGTAAAATGAAGTGTTATACACATTTGCAGTCATACTAAGAATTTGTTGGCTATAACTTTTATTTTTATGTTTTGAGCTAAAGCTGAAGTCGTATTTTAGGCTTAATCCATTTACAGCATTTCATACAGAACATTTCATGAGTCCACAGTCTCACAAATACAGAAGAAGGTTGTGCTCTTAAAATGACAGACTGCTTCCACAAGCCATTTCTCTTACGGAAAAACAGATCGTGTCATCTCGCAAAGTACAGACTCAATGCCTGGAAAGAGGGTAACACAGAGCAGCTGCTGTGGTACAGATAGCTCTGTTTCTATATGCACAAGATGGCAGGTTTGTTTTTGCACTGTTAAGCTTGTCAGAAATTGTGGAATGTTTCATTTCATGAACTTGATACTTAAAAGTCTTGTTGGTGCTATTTTTCCCTATATAATTTTAAACTCTGGATAGGTTAACTGCTGCTACATAGTAATTCTCTGGTCACCTGTTTTTCTCTGTCTACAAAAGACCTATATGGTAAACTGATTTTTTTTTTTTTTTTTTTTTTTTTTTTTGATTCCTCCAATTATTGGTTATCTACAATGCAATCTCTTTGGAATCTTCTTATAACAACTTATATGGAGAGATATAAATTATTCTGCCAGAGTGGCATGATCTGTGGCATTGTAGACACCTATGTGCCTGCAGTGGGGTTTTGGAAGGTCCCTTGGACTTCATGTTTGTTTTTCTATACTTTGGATCTATTTACTTCCAATTTGGAAAACTCCTTAATGTCTCTGAGGAATTCTCTCACCAGAATCTGACAGGTCATGTAAGTTTTATAGTAGGGTAGCAATTAATTGACAGTCTTTAAAAAAAGGAGGTAAAGAAAAACTACAATTCTGATTTTTTTTTTTTAGTTGGCTGGAGGGGAGGGCTGGTTCTGTTTCAAATTGCTCCTGATTCCAAGTGTATGGAGATGTACATAGATGAAAACACATAATACATATGCTGTTAGCCTAAGGAATTAAACTAAACAGAGACTTTTCTTACAATATTAGCGGAGCATTTCTATTATTTATTATATAATTATTGTGTCTATGAAAACAAGCCATGTAGGAAGATGGTGTCTTCAAAAATCCCAATGGATGGTATTTCTGAAACCTGTCCAAAATAAAGGAAAAAGCTTCACATTAAGTGACACACTTGACAGGCAGCAGTATTGAATTTTTTACATCAATATCCAAGTTATAATAAACATCTTTGCAGTTTAGGAACACAGCAAATTTTCTGGGTTTGGGTGAGCAGACTTTTAGTGTCAGTTGAATTTATTTAGTTCAGAAGCACTGAGAACCAATGGTGCCTTTTATATTTTATAAGCTAAACAAACATGAAGTACTGTTGTGGCACCTTTTTGAACCAGGTACAATCCACTGAGAACCCAAAGCTTGGGTTTAGTGCCACTGGGTTCAGTGCAGCTATCAGTATTTACAGCCAACATAAGATTTAGTTTCCTCTGAATTCCCTGTAAGAGCATCACTCTCAAAAAGGATTTCAGTCTCTCTACAGGAAAGGAAATTTTTAGTCCTCTCATTGTGCTTACTTTTCTTCAAATTGCTTTTCAAGTACCTGGAAGATTATGTACTTATACTGCACAAGGACCATTCTTAAAAATAAGTAACATAATTATCTAGTTAATCAGACAGAGGTGTTTTTTTTCTTGTTTTCATGCTAGATGCATTTTTTGTCTTCTGAGTGAAATTTCTGCTTTTATCTCTGCACAAAAGGTCTTGTTTTGTCCCCTAAGAGGACACAGCAGCCATAGGCACACATTGCAAGGTAGATTTAAGGCCCCATTTGCTGGGAGGAAATGAGCAGGATCCAGTAATTCTTAGAAGTAATTCAAGAAAAATGTTTACTTTTTATCTATGTGTTTTGAACACCACATGAATGAACAGCTGTGCATCCCAACAGCTGCAGGGGGGGGTGTGGGCAACACCACTGACAGCACAGTGTTTTCAGGTTCAGAGAGGCAGAACATATCCATCCTTGGAAGCCTATGTGGCTGGCCACCTCCCAAGACCAGATTGAGATCTTATTACAATGACACTGCTTTGGACAGTAGAGATTTATTTAAAAATGCTGCCAGTGGGAAGTGTGTCAAAAGCACTTCTCCGCTCCCTCGGAATGACAGCTGCAAATTGATGTCTGGATCATCCACCAGCTGTTTGGAGCTCTCTGGCCTTTCCGTGTGAGAGGGTCACACTGGGCACACATGTTCCTTTCTGACCTTAAAATTAATGGACTCTAGAGGTGAAAAATGAAGGTTCAGTCTAAGGAAAGCAGGGTTTGGTTCAAGTCAGGTAATGCATGTTGCAAGTATACTTTAGAGAAAAACAACTCAGCTTGAGTGAGTTTGAAAATGGAATATAACAGCTACTATTTTTTTACCAGATATGCATTTCATCACTATATACAATAGCATGCTTGAAAAGATATCTGGGAGAGTAAAAGAAAGTAAAAAGTGGTGCTCTTGGTGCACTTCCCCATTTCTCTTGAAAATTTAGTAGTATTACCTAATAGTGCAGATGTTCTTTTATTTAGGGCTTGAATATTTTATCTTCAGTATTAACCTTCCTTTCAGTGATTGGCGTCTTTAATCTTTTTTTTTTCCTCTTTCTTTAACATTTTATTAATTGTGGAACAGTGACCAGCTTGCAAAATACCTCACAAAATCCTGACAGTTCCTTGAGTAATGCATTTTTCAGTTTGGTAGTTAAATACCAGTCAGTAACATATTAGGCCTCAGGAGACTCCAAAAGGGAAATACTTAAAATTAAGATAGGAAAGGTGGGGTGGTTTTCCCTTAATCAAAGATCTTTTGCTATTTGAAATTATATTTAGGTAAGCTTGTCTCCTTAATGTTAACACTTCAATAAAACACTTTTTCTGTAGTACTGTTTCAAGGAAACTAATAATTAGATATATTTTCTTTTACTCAACTGTCAGAACGAAATGTTTCTCTATCTTCAAAACCTTCCCTCTGTATTTTAAAGCTGAATTCACAAATAGTATTAGTCCTCCCAAAGCTGAACTTCCTGATTAATTTTCTATTTATTGAAAAGTTTTATCCATCCCTCCTGGGAACCAAATGTACCATTGTTCCAGCATAATTTATTAGATTGTTCCAGTTATCAGAAAGGCCATGGAGCCTGGCACAGAACTCTGGCATATTGCCAGTGTTTGTAAGAAACTCAATTTCACAATTTCATATGTGCTAAACTATGGCGAAATTGCACTTTTGACAGGGTTGAATTCTTGGGAATTTTCAGAGCTTTTATTTAAGAAAAAGAAGTGAGAAAAATAAAGGTTGTGTGTATATGTCCAGGCTTTCTTTTATCTAGGGGTTGAATATTTTATTTTCAGTATTAATCTTTCCTTCAGTGATTGGAGTGGAGTGTTTGATCATATTCAAAGAGAGAATTTTAAAACAGCTGTCTTTCTTATGTGATATTATTGACAATAAGCTTTCTGACTTATTAGGACCAGGTTTTAAACTCACAGTTTAAAATCAATAGGGATTTAAAAATTTTTAATAGGGTTTACACAACAGTTGTTGATTATTTGTACCTTTAAATACTCCTCTCCACTTCTAAATACCAGCTTATGTGCACTCCCACAAAAATAATCAGATTTATTAGTCAAGACTCCTGTGGGAGAGAGAGACAGAAATTTTCACTGGAAATTTGGGATTTTCTCTGGTTTCACGGTTGGCAACATCTGGACGGGGCCACTTTCTCCTTCCTGTAGTCTTCCAAACCTATTCTTTTCAATCTTCTTTTACCCCTTTACTTAGGCTTCATAAGATTAGCTGTCACCAGTCAAGGATCTGTTTCTGCTGGAAATTTTGACACTGTTGGTCAACTGATGGAACAGTTTGGATATAGTCCTTTTCCCCTGCCTCTTCATTCTTATGCTATTTAGAAATGTAGGTATGTGAAGAATTTAAAATTTATACCAGATCCTTTTCAGAAATTAAAAGAAACAATTATAAAATTATATAATACTGTATTTTATTTAGGCTAGAGTAAAAATAATTTGTTACTGCTAATTTTATTGTTTGCAGTGTTTGCAGCATTAAATTAATTAAATTAATTATCTTAATAATAATAATTATCTTAATAATTAAAAATAGAACTAATATGATAAAACAATTAGCAGCTAACATCAAGGTGAAACATTTTGTCATGTCTGAGACAAAATATTTTAAATTTTCCACTGAAAATACAATCTATAGTCTCATTTTCTTGTGAGGTGTTTCTTTAGAGAAACAGTACCTTTTGGTAAAAATCTGTCCGTCAGAAAAATAAGGAGGCCAGATATGCCCTGAAAGATTTTTAAGAATGACCTCTTCATGTAGATAGTGTAATTCAAGATGAATGAGTCATACTTGGTTAGCCCTCCCCAGATTTGCATTCCAGGCAGTTATTTCAAACCTGTTGATGTATATGAACAGACTCCTATTAATTTCAAAGATGAAGGGAAAGAGAAGAAATTGAATCTCGCACTTAATTTAGAAGCCCACTTCTCTTGATTGAATTAAGCTCTCTCACTTCTGCTAATTCTTGTGAACTCGTAAGTGATTCTTAAAGCATTTTTTCAGAAATGCAAAGTGTTTTATGTGGCTCCCTGCTGTGCTTCTACGTCTTGAAAAACAACACAAAAATGTCAAAACCCATTAGGAGTCAGAGGTTGCTAACTTTCAGTGATCAAAAGAAAGAGAAGAAAGGAGGTAATATTTTTGAGACAAGGGAATAATCAAATCTGAAAAAAGGTATTATAGATCTACCTGTGTATATGGCCCTCAGCAGTGAGTTGAGCACGTTATTTCAGATGTAACACTACTAATTTGATCTTTGTTTTCTCAACAGTCAAAAAGGTCCTTTTCATTCAATCAAATAATTTGAATATGCTACATTGTATCAGAGGCATTATAAATTATAAGGGTTAGAAATGGGTCAGGTACTGAATTGTCTAGAGTGAAACTTTATATGAACTGGTCCTTGTTAGTAGCTGTGTTCAAGGTCTTCTTGTTTCTTCTTTTCAAATACAAGGAAAATTGAAATATTAGTTAAGGATTGCTTGGTAATTTGCCACTTGTTTATGTTTATTTTTCATTGTTTATGACTATTTTGTAAGGTATGTTTGAAATCTTAATAGCAAAAAAATGTTTGTAAAATGTGAGTATTTAATATATGGTAGCTCCTCTGAAGTTTCTTCACCTGTTTCTGATAAATTTACCATTTATGTAACATTGGATCCATTGTGTAATGAAATGTTGGTGGCATATATGATCCCAATCAGGGAGGAAGATAATTTCAGAGGCAGCTATTATTTAATTTATTTTGCTTGAGTTTCTAGGATGTCAGATTCTGAAAAAAATGATTCAGATCCTTATACTAAATATCTAGTGCCATTTTACCTGCTCAGGTTTCATTTACCTCACCAGGAGAATGTGGATCTCCTGTAGTTCTTTGTTCAGGTCTGTAGTGGTTTGGGTACCCTTGGATTCTGGAAAGAAACACTCCATGTCTGTGGTTAGTCACTGTGTCACACTGTGTTAGTTCCTGAGGGGAGATGCTGATAGATTGTTCAAAGAGATATTCTACTCATGAAATGACATGGCAAAAAAACCTACTTTGGTGTTCAACACCTCAAAGGTAGCGTAAAGGGAGTGCATTTTTTTTTCCATGTGTTTCCTGAATTGCACTTCTCTGAGGAAATTAGTAATCAAATAATCAATTTTCATAATTTTGCATGCAAGAGATAGTAGCACATTCTTATCAATGTGTGTCTGCTTAGTACTCAGTAAGTGTTTTGTATTCAATGAAGCTGCCATCTACAAGCTATGTAAGGCCTGGTTAGAAATGCTCAGGTACTTTAGGATTTTAAAACTGCTTTTGCTCTGATCCCAACCGTGGTTGCCCTCTCTCCAGTCTCAGGAAGAAATTCACACCAAAAATCGGGACTGAATGGATTTACTTAATGTTCTTAAGGTCTGAACAACATGTTACATGGCTGTTAGGTTTTTTCTTTGTCCCCCTGTGCCCAGTGACTTTTTTTAGAAAGAGAGAATTAGAGAATTATTGATTCATTTTCAAGCTGGCCTACAGTAAAAGTAGGTTCAGTTGATTAGAGTATCATAGACAAAGGATTTTAAGGTACAGGATTTATATATGCATTGCTAGAATGAATCTCCTTATAATAAGCATCAGGAATAAATTAATTCCAATTGTGAAAACGTAGCATATATTTGAACCAGTATCTAGGCAAAACATTTGCTAATGTGTTTTCAGGGCACGCAACAGGGTTATTAGTTAGTGGTAGTAAGAATGATGACAATAACACATGGAGGTATATGTAGTATTTGATAAAAAAATCTGGGAAATCAGGGCTCTGAATAACCACTTGACAAGTTCTACCTCATTCAATTCAGTTCCCCTTCTTAATTAATTATTGATATTTGTAATCAGAAGTTCTCTGAGCCATGTCTCATAAAGACCTTGCTGGTGAATCAAACATATCTTCATGAATTCTGGTGTAATGAAATTAATTGGAACATGGCATCATGCTGCTGGTCACCTTTGTATGCAGTTACTTAATGCCATAAAATATAATTGCAGACATTATGCCATTACTCATGGCAGATTACATAAAGCTATGAAGGCAGATGGTCTGTGAGACATATAACAAAGCAGAGTCCTGAAGTTTGAGAAATATCTCTTAGGATTTATTTCCTTTTTTTTTAATTTCAAGTACATGAGTTCTTACATAATTATGTTCAGTATTCACTAGTTAAAAACCCATTTATTTCTGCCCTTAAACTTCTCCTTTTCTGCCAGCCACTTGCTTGGTTTCATAAATTAAAATTTTCAAAAAAGTGTTTTGATCCTGTATCTAATTAACACCTTTTGTTTGTTTCAAAGGGCAGCCATTCACTTTAGCTTGTCTAAGCAAATATTCAAGCAGAAGTAAAATTGTAGCTTACTAATTGTTTTCTCATTCCAGGTGATATCTGTGCCTCTAGGTACTGTGGGCAGGTAAAGTATTTTCTTGTCCTTGCTTCCCTTAATTCACTTTTATTTACACATTAAATAGGTTTATGATGAGACAGCACTTATGGCAATTAGAGACCCACTAAAAATGTGCTCCTGGGTTGCTTTCAGTTAAAATTGACAGACTGATTTTAAACTACATCCTGACTATATTAATCACCTTTCTGTAAATACATAGTTATGCCTCTGGGAATCATACTTATTTACATGCAGATATTTCTAAATCTTTTGCAGAAACACCTCCCCCCTTTTGAATTTGCTTTATTTACTTTGATTTTGATTAATTTATCAGTGAAGTCTCCGATTTGTTCTGTTGTTTTGAAGTTTGTCTAGAGCATTCGGCTGTACATCAAAATTGAGGAAGTCCAAGAGATATTTTGAAGAGCATGTGGTTTTGAATAGTTTAGTCCCAAGAGATGGTTAAATATATTTAAGTTCAGTATGTCTTCATTGTACTTCAATTCATGAAAATTCACTGTCTGCATTTCATTTCTCTGGAAGCTTGGAGTTAGCTCAACGATTGGTTTTAGTAATGCTTTGCTTAACTTAGCTGAAATATTTTCTTATTTTGTTTTCTCTGAATAAATAGATTTCACTTTCCTTTATGGATTATGCAGTTTTCCTTTCTGACCTTTTTATTTTTAATCTATGCCTACTATATATATGGCTGGACTTGAGGATCTTAAAGGTCCTTAATGATTTTCTGTGATTCTATTTGTACTTTGTTCAGATCATTATTTGCTGAAATTGTTGTTTTTTTTTAAGAAGTGACTTTAGGTGCTTATTTCTGTATCTGTACTTACACCAGAAAAGTAATAAAAAATAATCCCTAGTATGCAGAAAACTACCTACTATAGAGATAAACCTAGAAAATTACTGTATTTTCCCTTTTTCTTTCTGAAGATCCTTTCTTTTACATTTACTCCTTTTTTTCTGAGATAATCTTTATCTAGACTAGTGTTGATCCCTTATGCATTCCTCCAGCCATCATCTTCCATGTAGCTGTCTTTTCCTAATTTTTTTTCTCAAGCTTCTCTTTGTTGCCTCAATCTGCCTCTAGCACTGTCCAGCAAAGGTCCACAGAGAAAGGAGAGTGAGCTTCAAATCATCATCTTATTTTTCACCCAGCATAAGCACATTAGATAATCATATAGCCTACTTGGATTAAGGTCAGTTGTCAGAAAAAAGAAG
>JAVTVJ010000354.1:0-35520 GCA_034509425.1 Eopsaltria australis | reverse complement strand
ACTCAGTGCTGAGTCTGAGGAGTGCTTTATGATCCTGTGCTGTTAACAGTGTGGAAATGCCAGGGGACAGAGAGCTGTCTCTAATTCAGGGTCTGCAGGTGACATTTTATGTTGAGTACTGGATTAGCTCTGAAAAGCTTCCACTGATGAGCAGTTTACTGAGTGAGGATGATGGCAGATTTTGAGTTTGTTGTTAGAAACTGAGGTTTGTATATGGTGCCCTCAAGAACGAGGGGGGATTTGGGCTCAACAATCAGAAGTAATTTCCTTCACTTCTGGCTTTTCTATGTGAGTAACATCTATTTTGCCAGTGAGACTTTAGGCACCACAGCATTTTCTGTCACTGAAAATGTTACTTGTAGCAAAGAAATAACAATAATGGAAATAAACAGGACATTCTGACCTAGCAGAATAAAATTTTGCATTTTCCCCTGTGATGACTTGCTTTTTCCTTGCACTGAAGATAGGCAATAATTTTTTTTTTAAGAGAAACCAGGATAAGTTGCTTTCAGAGCCCCACTTGTCCTGACAAATTAAACACCCACGTAGACACCCACTCCTTCTGCTCATTTCTCTATGAGTCAGTGTGAATGATTCTTACTTCTGACAGACAATATGCAGTGCAATGAGCTCCTTCTTTCTGGCACAAACTTTAAAGCTCTATGCTATCTTTGGAGGTCTAGTGGAGATATTCAAAGGTGGGCAGATGAACAACTTCTATGCGTTGGCTAACAAACCCAAGCTTTTTCTTCTTCAGCAAACCTTTCTGAAGCCTTTCTCTGGAACACAAACAAGGAATATCTGTAACACAGTTTACCACTTGTAATGCATTGACAGATACCTGTGACTTTCACATAAAACTTGATGACTTGATGTGACCTAATCTTTGAATGACTGGAGAAAAACCACAGGATTAGCATTGCAGCCCCACTTCTGCCTCCCATCAGTCACTCAGAACTGACTCCATGGACCACCAAACTTTATGGAATCCTCAAGATGACCTGATAATAAGGAATGGTCCAAATACAGATATTTTTTGTAGGATAGATAGATAAATGTGGTAACAGTCCACCTCATGGCCCGGAGTTACACGAAACACAACTACTTCAGTTTAGAATAAATCAATCCTAATTTTCAGAGTTTATAGCAATAGACTTTGAAAAGTGCAGATAAATAGAAAATATTTTCTTCAAATTATTCACTGATGTCTGAGAAATATATTCCATTACTTTTGCACAGAAATGTTGACAAGCTCTTAGAAAAACAGTCTCACGTTCCCTATTTAGTTAGCTCTGTGTACTTCAGCTAAAATCCTTAAAATATTATAGGGAAAATAAAAGGAAAGGAAAAAAAAAGGAGTTGATTAGAACATCCAAACAGTTTCTTTATTTGTACATGAGGTTCCTAAAATATTCCTACAAGGCTCACTTCTAGAAACAACTTGGCTCAGTACACTTTAACTTTCGAGAAGTTTTGCTACAAATTAAAAACATAGGCTTAAGCAAAACAATTAAGCTGTTTATCTCTGTTGATGTGCTCATTCATATCCACTGGTTATATTCTTGTTGTGTAGAACCTGGGATTCAGTCCACTGGAGCCTGGGCACCAGGTCAGCTGAAATATAGTCCCACACTGCTTCTGACAGCAAATTCTTTACAAATTCTGCCCTGATTTTGGAGTATGTGCAGACATCATAGGAATAGTTCAGCTGGGACACCAAAATACAACTTCCATGTCTCTCCAGTCCCTACAGAGCTGCCCCCTGCATCCCTCAGGCAGCCTGCAGGCCCTGCCAATACAGACAACACCTTGAACACTGAGGACTTCTATTGGTAAATGACAATTTAGTGGATCACTTAAAGCTAATCCCATGCTATAGGGTTACTTGAGAAACTGTTGCAAAGCTAAGGCCAGGCAGGGCAACTCTTTAATAGCTGGGTTATAAAATTGTGAGCATATGTCTGTGGCTGCAAAGTTAACTTTAGATAAATTTATTTGAACTGGGGAATCATCAGGATCTTCCTCAAAAATTTGCTATACAAAGAATATCATGAGGGTATGGGTGCCTCAGTCAGCACCTGGCAGAAGAGCTCACCCACCATCTCAGTGAGCACTGAGCTCTCTTGGTGGAGCATTCCCTGGAATCTCCATATTAGTGCCCATGTTAGTGTTTGCAGGAATTAGTTTGTAAGAAGGAAGTGCTCGTAAGTGCCAGTTACTTCCCATTGTGCCAGTGCCTTTATATTCTCTCTGCTTTGCTGCCAGGTGGGCTCTCATGGTGCAGAAGGCTGAGTTTTTCCAGTGCCCCAGCTGCCAGTACACACCTCAAAATGCAGCAAAGTACAGCCTCCACCCTCCACCCTGAAGCACCACTTCCATAGTTTCCAGGATCTTTGGCAGTGTGTTTCCAAAAACAAGGCAGAACTTGGTTAGCAGATTGTCTGCATTGCTGTATCTGACTGATCCAGCCCACCAGCAGAAGCCATGCAGCTACTGAAGAGGCAGGATCCTGGTATGAAGGGTAACACAGGAAAGGGGTAAATGTGATAAACATGGTCTTCAGCTGCATACAAACCCTTCCTTGCTTTTTTTCCCTCTTTGCCTGACTTGATCCATCTCCTCCAAGCTATGCTGGCATGCTGGGACGAGCTGAGCATCCTTGAAGCAATGCAAGAAGCCAACTCATGGTAAATCCATTTTCCAGAAAGGATTCCCTTGCTTTGTCATGGCCTTGGCAGTCACTCTTACACTGATGATGTTTTCTGTCCATCCAGAATTGTCTTCCAGTGTTCTCTGTGCCTAACAGAGTTCAGGTGGTGACTCTGGGGAGGGTGGTTCCCCTGTGTACCTTGGTACCAGGCAATTTGAAGGGAAAGCCACTGGCATGGGTGGCAGTGCAGCTGACATGTAGTGGAGGTGGCAGGAAACTGAGGAAAAGCTGCTCTGTTTGTAGCCAGGGACATCTTGCAGCTCTAGGGCTGGCTTAATTGACCAGGCTTTAAACTGAGAGAAAAACCTTTGCAAAAGCTGCTTTAGACAGTCAATACAGACCAAGAAGCTTCATTGGCAGAAAACCTTACCAGAGACAGGTCTGCAAATATGAGTGTGTTTTAGGAAGCTCTGTTATATGGGATTTCCCATCAGAATGAGTTTGCCTTGTTAGGCCTGTGCCAGCTGTGTGAGCACTCGGGCAGGCAGCTGTCAGTCGTGCTTGGAGTCTGCTCTCAAAGAACAGAGGGACCTTTGTCCTTCTTTTGAGGATTTATGTAGCATTTATGTCCAAACACATGGTGGCATTATTCTGTAGAGGTCTGTAGCTAGGAAGACTTTTCTTTATCTTGGCTATTTTTGTTAAAAAATGAAAGAATTGTGGCTCACTGTCAGGCACCAAGTTCCCTTAATCCCTACTTAGTGCACACCAGGAACCAGAGTCCCATCTGTCAAACGCCCACTGATGGACATGAGGATGGAGAGCTTGTGGGTGTGTTTCTGAGAGTGAGTGCTTCCTCTTGGCTGTCAGTGCTGTGTAAAGATGGAAGTTTTACAGCCCACAGATCTGGTGGGCATCCAAGTCTGGTCCCTGGCCCAGGCTGAACCCCTCTTGCCTTCCCTCTCCCCTCTGCCACAAGATATTGGTGCTGCACTTCTGGAGAGGGTAGGAGGCTTCCACACTAAATACCAGGGCTAGGACAGTTCTTAGTGTCTGGAAATGCCACGCTCAGGTATAAAACCTTCATTCCTCATAGTGTTCTGCTCTTTAGCAGTACTTAGCAAGCTGAGCTAACAAAGATTGTGTTTCAGGAAACATTAGGTTGAGTCATGCTGCTATTTTATTCAAACATATTTGCTGCTCTCTAGAGGAGCTGATGGAACTTGCATGATTTAAGGATACGTGGTTATGTACTTTAGGCGGTCCTAAAATTTGGATAAATTAAGAAAACTGCAAAAAGGAGGAGAACCAAAGTAAACAATAGCCTCTAAAATTTTGTCAGGAAATGAAGCAGCAGTAAAACAAAACTTAAAGTAAAGAAGAGAGAAGTTAATATACCACAAAGAGGTAGAAGAAAGCACGTGAGGGGACTACCAAAAGAGGTGATACTAAAATAACACCTTTTCGATAAATTATTGTTATTATACTGAATAAATTATTGTTATACCAATCAAAGGCTTTGTCAAGAATAACACTCCCCCCTACAAATCCTTAGCAGACAATGTGCAGAGTGCTTTTAAGGGGTCAAAGAGCTCAGAGCAGTGGCTAAGAAGAAACCTCTCTACAGAACAATCAAAACTATACATTGTGCCAGCTTGTGCAAAGACATGAGAGAGCCCAGCAAAACACGTAGAACTTGAGGAAGCAGCAATTAAAGAACCCATCAGCAAGAAAATACTGAAATCTTGCAACAGAGATGTGACTGATGATAAAAACAATCACCAGCCTCTCTTGGCAGAGTTCAGCTCAAAGTTAAGACACCCATGCTTTGTCACATAGCTGTGAGGTCAGTGCCTATAACCCCACTGCTCTCTGAGGAAATCTGGTCAAATCCAGATCTGGGCTCCAATAAGTTGCCCACAGAAGTATCCCATGTGATTAGAGTTGCCAGAGAGTAACTGAGGTATTCACCTGAGTCCTTCAGACATGACAGAAAAGTACAGGAGCCCCATGCTCGTTTGGAGAGGCAGGGAGAGACTGGATAGGAGTTTCCAGGATCACCTGGAGCCCAAATCTGAGCAACTGAATTGAGGCCCACAAGTTACTTAGAGAGAACAGATTCTATTTCCAGGACTACATTTCTACCACTCTGTTTACCTCAATAAGAGTTCATTCAATGCCTTACCTTAAAAAAACCCTGTACTGAGGTACTTACCTACATTTACATGTCTTAATCTTGAGCTTAACCTCAGTATTCACCTAAACGTGGCATTTGCAGGGATGAGGGAGTGGAAGGAGGAGAAAAAAAAAGTATGAAAATGTTGAGAAATATTTAAGCAGTGATAGCAGCTGGAGAAGTACTACTGTAGAGGATTTTACCTTTCAGCAAATACGATACTGGTTTTCTCCAATAAAAGAGACACAGCTAAGTCAGGAGAATAGTATTGCTGCTGACCTGGAATATTGTATGATGCCAAACATTTTCACAGTAGAATTATTTACGAAGAGAGCACAAAAGACAAAAATCACACTGGTCATACCATTCATAGATTTCAAAAAGACATCTTGCAAACTATCACTGCAATACTCCAAAATCTTCTAAAATGCCACAAGAAAAATTGACACTAGAGTCTGACTTTCACAAGAGCAGTCAGTATGGCCACATGGTCATACACTGAGCTCTTTGAATTCTCATGTGTGTTGTTGCTAAAGACTTAGATGAGAGAAGTGCATAAAAGAACTGTTGTATTTCCAGGCAAATACGGTAGGAAATGTAAATACACAGCTGAAGCAATGCTTCTATAAAAACAAAAATAATTGTCCAGTGTTGACAGAGACAGATGATCTCTTAGTATCAGAAAAACAATTGCATCAGAATCTGCTACTTCAGCCATTACTTCAAAAGACAAGGCATTTAGTGGTAGACACATTTTATTTTAGGAGACATTGCATAAAAAGTTTGTTCTGCGCAGTGTTAGTGACCACTGACTGGAAACAAAAAATGGCAGGTGTTTCTTAAAAGCAGTTCTCTTACTTTTCTCAAAGTATGTCCCTTAATGTAAAACAACTTACCATTTTCCTTCCAAGAAACTGAAATTATCTGTATGACACCTTGTGTTCAAAACCTTCAAAAATGTACTTGGGATGAAACCAACAGACAGTCTATAAAAGTTGCTCTATGAACATTATTTACGTTCAACTTCCACAGATTGTTCACTGTTGGCTTTTCCATTAACTTCTTTTAAGACATGCAGAAATATACAATTAAAAAAAAAAAAAATCTTGTCTATTCTATTTTCTATTTTATGTTTGAAAGCACTGTGTAAGTTCATGGGTTAAACCCTAATTCAGAAAAGCACCTTGCTCAGGAAAACATTTATGCACATGCTTACTTTAAGTATCTTATAAAATCTCACTAAAATCAATAGGACTTTGGCATGCACTTAAATAGTCCTTACCACCCTACATGCTTATGATCCACTTCTATTCAAGAAAGCAATCAAGCACAAGTTTCTGAATCAGGATCTAAAGGTATTCTGTGAAAACCATTTCTATTCCAAGCTCTACTAATAAATTAGGTTTTTTGTGATTTTGCTTTTTTTTTCATTAAGAATGTATAATGTGAATGTGCTTTGCTTCATTTTAAGCTGCAAAGGCCCATTTTATGTACTGCTTGTTAAATCAGATTCTAATGATTCTTTACCTCATGCAAATCTTTCCTCTCATTCATGGATTGTATTTAAATTCTGCTCAGCTTGTATTCATGATGCCTTGTCAGTGATTTGCATTGCTCTGATGCATTTGCCCTGGTTGCACCCCTCACTCACTTTGGCTTGAGAACATAGAAGCCATAAATAACTCTTTAGCTGCTAAAAACAACACACACAATTCTTGTACACTAATGAGCTCGAGGATGGCAGCAATGAAGCTCCATGTGGGTCTCTGTGGTTTCCTGATCTCACTGCTCCTAATGCCCCACTCTCTATCCTGGAAAACTGAGATTTTACAACTTGTTATAGCAAAAAATTTCTTCCCTGGAGTTTTGCAAAAAAAAGTAACTTCAGTTTAAAACCCACAGTGATAAATGTACTTTCCACCCCACAGGTTTGGAGAGAGAAAATCATGCAGCTCCCTGCAGAGTGGCTGCAGCTCCGGATGGAAGCGATGCACAAAACACACAGCACCCAAAGCTGCACGGGAAACATTTCCCCTTCCTTTCCTAAAAGTCAGATTTAATTCTGTTCCCTCCCTACATCTGGACAGCAAGCCAAAGAAAGTAATTTGTTTCATAAGCCAGATGGCTACATTTTCTGATTTACATTGAAAGAGAGCACTTGGATTTCAACCACTGAGAAATGATGAAGGTATCATGTCTCAAACACATTTTGAATAAAGTCTGTTCATAGCATGAAAACTATTCTTTCTAATTTCAGATGATGTGAAAATGGGACATTCTAGTCGTAAGTTTGTTTTTGGGGAAAAAATCAAGTAGAAAAAAATAATTTGAGACAAACACTTCTGTGTGAAGAATGTCACATAAAATTATCAATGACAGAAGTTTGGAGGGAAGAACATCTAACTAATGCAATTAAAGCCTACCTGAAAACATGTAAGAAGTCACTTATAAGGCAAAAGTGATGGGTTAAGAACCACCTTTTTATGCAACATATTAAAGAAGTCAGAGAGTGTTCAAGAGAAATAGCCCAGCTTTCTCCTTTGTAATACATTAGGCATCTACAGGAATGAGGCCACATATTTCTGACTAAATTTCTATTTTCTTAGTAAGCTGGATTTTTAAAAAGAACATCTCATTTCTATATTCTACTTTTGCAGTGATGGTGAGCCCTGCCCGGGGGTGACAGCAGCGGTGTGTGCAGGGTCAGCGCAGGGAGCGGGGCTGGCACCGCCCCTCCGCGGCCCCGCCGCGCTCCGCGGAGAGGAGAAGCTGCGGAAAGGGTGGCAAAGCGGAAAGCCCGAGGTATCAGGAGCAGTGGAAGGGGCTGGCACTGGAATTCCCGGTCTCCCCAGAGGAGGGCACTGCGGGATGGCGGGCGCTGAGCACCGGCACCTCCCGCAGCCCGCATCCCACCTCCCATATCCCGCATCCCGCATCCCGCCGCCGTGCCCGCACAGCCTCTCCCACCGCAGCCCCTTCCCTGCCGGGTTACTTGCCCGGTGCAACTCCAGAATTGCTGTAACCCTTCCTTTGCACACCCTGCCTGCCGTAGGGAATGGGAGGAACGAGTAATTTCCCTCCAGTCTTGTACAAGCCCATTTCGCCTCGGCCCTGCAGCATCCATGGCCCGCTCGGGCTCGGGCAGCCTCACGCGGCAGATTTGGAGTGTGCCTGGCAAAGCCGGACACTCCGGGCATGGGGCTGTGGCCTTTGGGGGCTGCTGCTGAGACACTGGTGGAGGGGGGTATAGGTGTGACAAAGTGCTCATAAAATGGGGCTGTACCGAGGACACAGAGCAGAGTCAGCAAATCCAGGCTGTTCTCCTAGACTTGCATTTAAGTTTCATTAGCCTGGGTATTATTACTGCAATTTCTGCCTCACAAGAAGAAATTTGACTATTAATTCACAAGTGAATGTAAAGTGTTTTGAGATCACAGATAAGAGACTTGCAGGAATGAAGAAGTGTTATCTCAGCCTTCAAAAAGCTTGGTTCAGCATTTGACCTTAGGTACTAGTTTCTGAGGTGATTTGACTATCCTTAGTCACCTCAGATTATTGCTCCACAATTTAATACCAGACACTAGTTATTTCCATGCCACCATAGCATTTATGATGTATGATCCTTTCTGCTGAACTAGTGAAATTCACATACCTGATTACAGTAATGATGGGCAGTTACAAAAGCTTAAATAAATAGAGCTGTCTGAAGATTTCTAATTGAGTTCTCTTAAAGGCTGCCTAGAACTTATCACAACCACATGCTGGGAGCCCGCCCTGGTTAACTTTTTTTCTTTGGATTGACATCCTCAGAGCTCTTTATTGTTCTTAGTCTCATCCTATTGTTTTCAAGGTGACCTTTGTTGCCCAGCCTCTTTAATTCTAGGGAGAGATGTGCTATCTTTTCCATACCATCCAGTTTTGGTATGCAGGACAAAAAGAGAGGGAACATGGCCAGGATGGGTGATGGAGAGAGATTTGCTCCCCATTCACTTCCCTGTTGGGCCAGAAGCTGCACTGGCCATGGTGTGTGGGAGTGGAAGTGTGTGCCTGGAGAAACACAGGCTGTGTGGCTCTGGAATGGGGTGCAGGAGCAGGGCATGCTACAGGCAGGCTGCAACAGGCACTTTGGAGACTGGCTGTGATTCCACAAGCTGGTTTGACTGGTCCACACTGAGCTTTCCTCCAGCATGATCTTGACTGCAGGTGAGTTTTCACTCCAGGAGCATCTTTTGTCATTTTTTAATGTTCATTATCACTTGTTCTCTCTTCCCCCACATTAGGTGGCCTGTTTATCCCATGTAAAATGTAATGTTTTTATTGGTTAAGAAGGTTACCTTGCTGTGCAGGCTAGGTTTGACTTTTGCACTGCATGTAGTGCTTATGACATAAGTGTGTTGAGCACAGTCACTGGGATCAAGAATTGGTCTTGTATTGAATTTTCATACTTCAAAGTAGAGCTGGGATCCTCCCAAGGTCTTTCTTTCTCAGCCAGTGATTCTTTTTTAAATTTGGGAATTCTGCCTTGTCTCCTAGTACTGTTTTCCTCTTGTGAAAAACTGCTGCTGCCTTCTATAAGCCACCTTCAGTTGTCTAGAGATGTGTCCTCCTGAGGGAACCTGGAAAAAGCCCAGGCTCTGAAACTGGGGAGAAGAATGCTGTGGGTAGTGTGCCCACAGAGGCACCCCTGCCTCTTTCCTACCCCACCTGGGACAGCTTTTAGGACATTTGAAGAACTACTTAATGGGTGAACACCCCAATACTTTCAATGCTGTGTAACAAAGGAGAAAAGACTCCTTATGTGCCAGTTTCAGCCTTCATAGCCTTCCCAAAAAGCCTGGCCACATTTGTATTATTATAGTATGTGAGAATTTCCTAATTCCTCCCTTTCTTGAAACCCCTTCCCAACCAAATGATTGATTATCAAAGCTGCAAGGAAGCTTCTCCTGCACAGGGAAAACATTGGAGCACACATCCAGCTAGCTCTCAGAGACTGAGCAGCAGGGCCCAGAGATGTGTGGTGTCCCTGCTGAGGCTCTGCAGCACACCTGCACTGCTCTTTTTTTTTGGGGGCTTTTTTTTTCCCCAGGACTCCTCCTTGCTTTACATGTTTCTGCTTCAGAAAGGAAATCTTACAGATCTTCCTTCCCCTGCTGCAATAACTGAAAAGCCCTGCAGCCTCCCAGAGAGCTGGCCTAGCTTCTGGTGGGCCTCAAAAGGAGGCAGAGCAGTGCAGGTGTGCTGCAGAGCCTCAGCAGGGACACCTCACATGCCCATGGATGAGCCTGTGCCAGCAGGGATCCTGAGGGCACTCCTGCTCTGCAGGCAAGGGCTTGGGCCATGGCTCTCCCTGGGTTATTTTCAGTAGCTCTCTGGCAAATTTACAGAGAAGACAGTTTATCATCAGATCTTGAAAATAAACATGTCATTTATATCACCTCACCAGTACTTTTTGGATCTTCATAGCAAATTTTACCTTGAAGTCCAATAAAGGGCATCCTAATAATGTGAAGTTCATTGTAGCTGTGGATTTTTATTTCTTGTGTAAACCTAAACACCTTGCTGTTGGTGTTTCTGATTGTTTTTCCCCATCTACAAATTTTATGCTGATTCACAAAAATCTGCACTTCTAAGTTAGCTTCTTTTGCTCCATTTCTCAAAGTTGGTGTTTCTAGTCACTTTAGTTTTGCCTCATTTTCATTTGTTTAACCTTTGCACTATTACTCAGTCACTTCCAAAGCAGGCGTCTTTTTACCTGGCCAGCTCTGAGACTTTTTTTCTGACTAAGTTCACCTGTAGCACCTCTTGGCTCATTCCAGAGTAGGTTAAGCCATAGGGCTACTTCTTTCCTTTACTAGAAATGCTTTTATCTCAGTGCTAGCAACCTGTACCAGCAGCCTGTGAGAGACCTAGCTAAACAAATTCTCAGAGAAGAGTTGTTGCTGTACCTCTCCTCTGTCTTCCTTGCTAAAACCCATGGGAGGGGAAAGAACTCAGATTTTTACCTGCAGAACTGATTGTGCTGTGTGGGGCTTCCCCAGCTGGAAGACCTGACAGCAGGGGAAAGCGTCACATTGATTTAAAAGTTTCAACAACCTTGAAATAAATGTTTCCAGCAATATAGAAAAATAGTACAGCCTTTTCAACTTACAGTTATGTCAACATTCTGATGCTGGTCAGTTGGTGCATAAAGAGATGCCACGTGTAAATCTCAGTGGAATTTCCTTTGCACTTAAGAAGTTAAAATTATTTTTCCCATCAAGGAGTAAGGAGCATTTTAAATTACTCCTTTTCATGTTCCTGGTAACTTTGTAGAAGTGGAGTCTATTAATTTAGGAGATCTTTGAAAGGGACACCAATAATCAAGTCAGCGCTCAATGAAACAAGGTTTTTCCCACAAATCATGACTGATATCTGTGTCATTAGTAGGGTAGCTGCCCATCTCTTATCATGATTGGCAGGTTAATAAGGGACCTGGGGCTATCTTTTCACTGCTAGCACACAACCTAACCAATTGCTTTTAAATGATTGCTAATTTGACAGAATATAAGCAGGAGATGTAAAAATATCTGGAGTAATGTCTAATGCAGTTTTTACTCCTGGTATCCTGAGTGCTCTCATTTTAGAAAACAGATTAGAATCTTAGTTAATAGATTTTAAATTTTTTTTTTTGACACTCACTTTTTAAAGAAAATCTTGTAGTTGTTCTTTGGTTCAATTAGGACCAAAAGAGAAGGGAGTTTTGTAATGCAATTGTCCTGTAAAGGAAAATGTTTTAAATTGGGGAGATTATGAGAGCAGACCACCTGTAGGGCATTCATAGCTCTTTTCTATAATGCTCCGAGCCATGCCTTGCTGCCTGCAGTCTGGCTAACAATGCAGGGAAAAGCTGTTTAAAAGGCTGTTCTCCCTTTTCCCTCTGGTGTTCACTAACTGTTACAAGTCTTCCTCTTAAAATAAAAAAAAAAAAAAAGTCCCATGTCCCTTTAATTGAAGAACTTTAAGGCTCCATGGTGGCCAATTGGTCTGCAACAAGAGGAACCAGGCAGCAGGGAAAGAAACTTCAGACTATACATCACGTTTGGTGAAGAGAAAAGATCAAAGTTTTCCCAAACTCAAAAGAAACCAAGTTCCCTACAGATTAACCCTATTCATTTAGCTCCTCTTAAAGGAATGATGTTCTGAGCCACTGGGCAGACAGGTAAAAAGTTCAACAATTGCCAAAGCATTCTTCTGTTAATTCAACAGCCTTCTGCTCAAATAAATTAGCTTACTCCTGACAGAAGAACAATACCTTTTCTCTTGAAAAAGGACCATATTTGATATACAAAAGTTAAGATGTTAGTTTAATCTGTTAAGAAGAGACTGATCTAACAAATCTCAACTCACTTTTCCACCATAGTACATGATCTATGAATTTAAAACATTAACCTTTTACACTTCAATATGCATCCCAGGAAAGTTTGGAGGAGGTTTTGGCCCTGCAGACAGCCAAGGGTCCTTCTTGTGGGAGCATGGGTCTGCGAGGAATATTAATCCATGCGGAATTTCAGCATGCGGCTGTCAACTCCAAGATATGTGGCCTTCGATACAAACAATGGCGCTTTTCCATGTGAAAGAAAACTCAGCCCCCCCAGATCCATGATGCCAGTTTTTAGGAGGCATTTAGCCCTACAATTGCAGCCAGAGTTCTAGTTGATGGCAGCTTGGGTCTGGGAAGGATCTTGATCCGTGCGGCATTTCAGGTGGCATCCGGTAGCAGAGTGCCTTCGGGCCGGGACACAAAAGGTGTCCCTTTTCTCTGAGAAAGAGAACTCTGCCCCCCACTTTCTTGATGTCAGTTTGGAGGAGGGTTTTGGCCCTGCAAGGGCAGCCAGGGTCCTTGTCGGTGGCAGCTTGGGTCTGCGAGGAATCTTGATCCATGCGGAATTTCAGCAGGCAGCAAAGAGAACAGTGTCTTAGGGCCGGGACACAAAAAGTGTCCCTTTTCTCTGAGAAAGAGAACTCTGCCCACTAGTTTCCTGACATCAGTTTGGAGGAGGGTTTTGGCCCTGCAAGGGCAGCCAGGGTCCTTGTCGGTGGCAGCTTGGGTCTGTGATGGATCTTGCTCCATGCGGAATTTGAAGAGGCGGCTGTCGATTCCCAGACATGGGGCCTGCGATTCAAACTTTGGCGCTTTTCCATGTGAAAGAAAACTCAGTCCCCCAGACCCATGATGCCAGTTTTTAGGAGGCATTTAGCCCTACAATTGCAACCAGAGTTCTAGTTGATGGCAGCTTGGGTCTGGGAGTAATCTTGATCCATACGGATTTTCAGGAGGCATCCGGGAGAACAGTGCCTTAGGGCCGTGACACAAAAAGTGTCCCTTTTCTCTGAGAAAGAGAACTCTGCCCCCCAGTTTCTTGATGTCAGTTTGGCGGAGGGTTTTGGTCCTGCAAGGGCAGCCAGGGTCCTTTGCGGTGGTAGCTTGGGTCTGTGAGAGATCATTCTCCATGCGGAATTTGAAGAGGCGGCAGTTGATTCCCTGACATGGGGCCTACGATACAAACGATGGCACTTATCCACCTGAAAGAAAACTCAGTCTCCCAAATCCATGATGCCAGTTTTTAGGAGGCAATTAGCCCTACAATTGCAGCCCGAGTTCTAGTTGATGGCAGCTTGGTTCTGGGAAGGATCTTGAACGGTGCGGCATTTCAGGTGGCTTCCGGGAGCACAGTGCCTTAGGGCCGGGACACAAAAAGTGTCCCTTTTCTCTGAGAAAGAGAGCTCTGCCCCCCAGTTTCTTGATGTCAGTCTGGAGGAGGGTTTTGGCCCTGCAAGGGCAGCCAGGGTCCTTCTCGGTGGCAGCTTGGGTCTGTGATGGATCTTGCTCCATGCGGAATTTGAAGAGGCGGCTGTCGACTCCCAGACATGGGGCCTGCGATACAAATGATAGCACTTATCCACGTAAAAGAAAACTCAGTCTCCCAAATCCATGATGCCAGTTTTTCGGAGGCATTTAGCCCTACAATTGCAGCCAGAGTACTAGTTGATGGCAGCTTGGGTCTGGGAAGGATCTTGATCCATGCGGCATTTCAGGTGGCGTCCGGGTGCACAGTGCCTTAGTGCCGGGACACAAAAAGTGTCCCTTTTCTCTGAGAAAAAGAACTCTGCCCCCCTGTTTCTTGATGTCAGTTTGGAGGAGAGTTTTGGCCCTCCAAAGGCAGCCAGGGTCCTTGTAGGTGGCAGCGTGAGTCTGCGAGGAGTCTCGATCCATGCGGAATTTCAGCAGGCAGCAGGGAGAACAGTGCCTTAGGGCCGGGATAGAAAAAGTGTCCCTTTTCTCTGAGAAAGAGAACTCTGCCCCCCACTTTATTGATGTCAGTTTGGAGGACGGTTTTGGCCCTGCAAGGGCAGCCAGGGTCCTTGTCGGTGGCGACTTGGGTCTGTGAGGGATCTTGCTCCATGCGGAATTTGAAGAGGCGGCTGTCGACTCCCAGACATGGGGCCTACGATACAAATGATGGCACTTTTCCACGTGAAAGAAAGCTCAGTCTCCCAGATCCACGATGCTAGTTTTTAGGAGGCATTTATCTCTACAATTGCAGCCAGAGTTCTAGTTGATGGCAGCTTGGGTCTGGGAAGGATCTTGATCCATACGGAATTTCAGGTGGCATCCGGTGGAACGGTGCCTTACGGCCGGGACACAAAAAGTGTCCCTTTACTCTGAGAAAAGAACTCTGCCCCCCAGTTTCTTGATGTCAGTTTGGAGGAGGGTTTTGGCCCTGCAAGGGCAGCCAGGGTCCTTGTCGGTGGCAGCTTGGGTCTGTGAGGGATCTTGCTCCATGCGGAATTTGAAGAGGCGCAGTCGACTCCCAGACAGGGGGCCTGCGATACAAATGATGGCACTTTTCCACGTGAAAGAAAACTTAGGCCCCCAGATTCATGATGTCGGTTTGGTGGAGGGTTTTAGCCCTACAAATGCAACCAGAGTCCTGGTGGATGGCAGCTTGCGTCAGCGAATAATCTTGATCCATACGGAATTTCAGGTGGCGCCCGGGAGCACAGTGCCTTAGGGCCGGGACACAAAAAGTGTCCCTTTTCTCTGAGAAAGAGAACTCTGCCCCCCACTTTCTTGATGTCAGTTTGGAGGAGGGTTTTGCCCCTGCAAGGGCAGCCAGGGTCCTTGTCGGTGGCAGCTTGGGTCTGTGAGGAATCTTGATCCATGCGGAATTTCAGGAGGCATCCGGGAGCACAGTGCCTTAGGGCCGGGCCACAAAAAATGTCCCTTTTCTCTGAGAAAGAGAACTCTGCCCCCCAGTTTCTTGATGTCAGTTTGGAGGAGGGTTTTGGCCCTGCAAGGGCAGCCAGGGTCCTAGTCGGTGGCAGCTTGGGTCTGCGAGGGATCTTAATCTGTGCAGAATTTCCGGATGCGGCTGTCACCTTACAGACATGGGGCTTCGATACAAACAATGGCGCTTTTCCGCGTGAAAGAAAACTCAATCCCCCGTATCCATGATGCCAGATTTTAGGAGGCATTTAGCCCTACAGTTGCAGCCAGAGTTCTAGTTGATGGCAGCTTGGGTCTGGGAAGGGTCTTGATTTGTGCGGTATTTGAAGTGGCATCCGGTAGAACAGTGCCTTAGGGCCGGGACACAAGAAGTGTCACTTTCCTCTGAGAAAGAGAACTCTGCCCCCCAGTTTCCTGACGTCAGTTTGGAGGAGGGTTTTGGCCCTTCAAGGGCAGCCAGGGTCCTTCTCGGTTGCAGCTTGGGTCTGCGATGGATCATGCTCTATGAAAAATTTGAAGAGGCGGCTGTCGACTCCCAGACATGGGGCCTACGATAAAAATGATGGCACTTTTCCACGTGAAAGGAAACTCAGTCTCCCAGATCCACGATGCCAGTTTTTAGGAGGCATTTAACCCTACAATTGCAACCAGAGTTCTGGTTGATGGAAGCTTGGGTATGGGAAGGATCTTGATCCGTGCGGCATCTCAGGTGGCGTCCGGGAGCACAGTGCCTTCGGGCCGGGACACAAAAAGTGTCCCTTTTCTCTGAGAAAGAGAACTCTGCCCCCCAGTTTCTTGATGTCAGTTTGGAGGAGGCTTTTGGCCCTGCAAGGGCAGCCAGGGTCCTTCTCGGTGGCAGCTTGGGTCTGCGAGAGATCTTGCTCCATGCGGAATTTGAAGAGGCGGCTGTCGACTCCCAGACATGGGGCCTTCGGTACAAACAATAGCGCTTTTCCATGTGAATGAAAACTCACCCCCCCAGATCCATGATGCCAGTTTTTAGGAGGCATTTAGCCCTACAATTGCAGCCAGAGTTCTAGTTGATGGCAGCTTGGGTCTGGGAAGGGATCTTGATCCGTTCGGCATTTCAGGTGGCGTCCGGGAGCAGAGTGCCTTCGGGCCGGGACACAAAAAGCGTCCCTTTCCTCTGAGAAAGAGAACTCTGCCCCCCACTTTCTTGATGTCAGTTTGGAGGAGAGTTTTGACCCTGCAAGGGCAGCCAGGGTCCTTGTCGGTGGCAGCTTGGGTCTGCGAGGAATCTTAATCCATGCGGATTTCAGGAGTGATCCGGGAGAAAATTGCCTTCAGGCCAGGACAAAAAAAAGTGTCCCTTTTCTCTGAGAAAGAGAACTCTGCCCCCCAGTTTCCTGACGTCAGTTTGAAGGAGGGTCTTAGCCCTGCAAGGGCAGCCAGGGTCCTTCTCGGTGGCAGCTTGGGTCTGTGATGGATCTTGCTCCATGCGGAATTTGAAGAGGCGGCTGTCGACTCCCAGACATGGGGCCTACGATACAAATGATGGCACTTATCCACGTGAAAGAAAACTCAGTCTCCCAAATCCATCATTCCAGTTTTTAGGAGGCATTTAGCCCTACAATTGCAGCCAGAGTTCTCGTTGATGGCAGCTTGCGTCCGCCAGGAATCTTGATTCATACGGAATTTTAGGTGGCGTCCGTGATCACAGTGCCTTAGGGCCGGGACACAAAAAGTGTCCCTTTTCTCTGAGAAAGAGAACTCTGCCCCCCACTTTCTTGATGTCAGTTTGGAGGAGGGTTTTGGCCCTGCAAGGGCAGCCAGCGTCCCTGTCGGTGGCAGCTTGGGTCTGCGAGGAATCTTGATCCATGCGGAATTTCAGCAAGCAGCAGGGAGAACAGTGCCTTAGGGCCAGGACACAAAAAGTGTCCCTTTTCTCTGAGAAAGAGAACTCTGCCCCCAATTTCTTGATGTCAGTTTGGAGGAGGGTTTTGGCCCTGCAAGGGCAGCCAGGGTCCTTCGCGGTGGTAGCTTGGGTCTGTGATGGATCTTGCTCCATGCGGAATTTGAAGAGGCGGCTGTTGACTCCCAGATATGTGGCCTTCGATACAAACAATGGCACTTTTCCATGTGAAAGTAAACTCACCCCCCCAGATCCACGATGCCAGTTTTTAGGAGGCATTTAGCCCTACAATTGCAGCCAGAGTTCTAGTTGATGGCAGCTTGGGTCTTTGATGGGTCTTGATGCATGCAGAATTTCCGGAGGCATCCGGGAGCACAGTGCCTTAGGGCCGGGACACAATAAGTGTCCCTTTTCTCTTAGAAAGAGAACTCTGCCCCCCAGTTTCTTGATTCCAGTTTGGAGGAGGGCTTTGGCCCTGCAAAGGCAGCCAGGGTCCTTCTTGGTGGTAGCTTGAGTCTGTGAGGGATCTTGTTCCATGCGGAATTTTAAGAGGCGGCTGTTGACTCCCAGACATTGGGCCTACAATACAAACAATGGCGCTTTTACATGTGAAAGAAAACTCAGTCTCCCAAATCCATGATGCCAGTTTTTAGGAGGCATTTACCCCTACAATTGCAGCCAGAGTTCTTGTTGATGGCAGCTTGCGTCAGCCAGGAATCTTGATTCATACCGAATTTCAGGTGGCGTCCGAGAGCAGAGTGCATTAGGGCCGGGAAAGAAAAAGTGTCCCTTTTCTCTGAGAAAGAGAACTCTGCCCGCCACTTTCTTGATGTCAGTTTGGAGGAGGGTTTTGGCCCTGCAAGGGCAGCCAGGGCCCTTGTCGGTGGCAGCTTGGGTCTGGGAAGGATCTTGATCCATACGGAATTTCAGGAGGCATCCGGGAGCACAGTGCCTTAGGGCCGGGACACAAAAAGTGTCGCTTTTCTCTGAGAAAGAGAACTCTGCCCCCCAGTTTCTTGATGTCAGTTTGGAGGAGGGTTTTGGCCCTGCAAGGGCAGCCAGGGTCCTTGTCGGTGGCAGCTTGGGTCTGCGAGGAATCTTGATCCATGCGGAATTTCAGCTGGCAGCAGGGAGAACAGTGCCTTCGGGCCGGGACACAAAAAGTGTCCCTTTCCTCTGAGAAAGAGAACTCTGCCCCCCACTTTCTTGATGTCAGTTTAGAGGAGGGTTTTGGCCCTGCAAGTGCAGCCAGGGTCCTTGTCGGTGGCAGCTTGGGTCTGCGAGGAATCTTGATCCATTCCGAATTTTAGCAGACATCCGGGAGCACAGTGCCTTAGGGCCGGGACACAAAAAGTGTCCCTTTTCTCTGAGAAAGAGAACTCTGCCCCCCACTTTCTTGATGTCAGTTTGGAGGAGGGTTTTGGTCCTGCAAAGGCAGCCAGGGTCCTTGTCGGTGGCTGCTTGGGTCTGCGAGGAATCTTGATCCATACGGATTCTCAGGAGGAAGCAGGGAGCACAGTGCCTTAGGGCCGGGACACAAAAAGTGTCCCTTTTCTCTGAGAAAGAGAACTCTGCCCCCAGGTTCTTGATGTCAGTTTGGGGGAGGGTTTTGGCCCTGCAAGGGCAGCCAGGGTCCTTGTCGGTAGTAGCTTGGGTCTGCGAGGATCTCTTGCTGCATGTGGATTTTTAGAGGCGCAGTCGATCCCTGACAGGGGCCTTACTATACAAATGATGGCACTTTTCCACGTGAAAGAAAACTTAGGCCCAGCATTCATATGCTTCGGTTGGTGGAGGGTTTTAGCCCTACCAAATGCAACCCAGAGTTCTAGTTGATGGCAGCTTGGGTCTGGGACGGATCTTGACCCATGCGGCATTTCAGGTGGCGTCCGGGAGCAGAGTGCCTAGGGGCCGGGACACAAAAAGTGTCCCTTTTCTCTGAGAAAGAGAACTCTGCCCCCCAGTTTCTTGATGTCAGTTTGGAGGACGGTTTTGGCTCTGCAAGGGCAGCCATGACCCTAGTCCGTGGCAGCTTGGGTCTGTGAGGGATCTTGCTGCATGTGGAATTTTTAGAGGCGGCAGTCGACTCCCTGACAGGGGGCCTACTATACAAATGATGGCACTTTTCCACGTGAAAGAAAACTTAGGCCCCCAGATTCATGATGTCGGTTTGGTGGACGGTTTTAGCCCTACAAATGCAACCAGAGTCCTGGTTGATGGCAGCTTGCGTCAGCGAATAATCTTGATCCATACGGAATTTCAGACGGCGTCCGGGAGCAGAGTGCCTTAGGGCCGGGACACAAAAAGTGTCCCTTTTCTCTGAGAAAGAGAACTCTGCCCCCCAGTTTCTTGATGTCAGTTTGAAGGAGGGTTGTGGCCCTGCAAGGGCAGTCAGTGTCCTTTTTGGTGGCAGTTTGGGTCTGCGAGGAATCTTAATCTGCGCAGAATTTCCGCAACCAGCAGTCAACTCCCAGACATGGGGCCTCCGATACAAAGAATGGCGCTTTTCCATGTGAAAGAAAACTCAGTCCCCCAGATCCATGATGCCAGTTTTTAGGAGGCATTTAGCCCTACATTTGCAGCCAGAGTTGTAGTTGATGGCAGCTTGGGTCTGGGAAGGATCTTGATCCGTGTGGCATTTCAGGTGGCGTCCGGGAGCAGAGTGCCTTGGGGCAGAGACACAAAAAGCGTCCCTTTTCTCTGAGAAAGAGTACTCTGCCCCCCACTTTCTTGATGTCAGTTTGGAGGAGGGTTTGGTCCTGCAAGTCAGTCAGGGTCCTTCTCGGTGGCAGCTTGGGTGTGCGAGTAATCTTGATCCATACAGTATTTCAGGAGGCAGCAGGAAGCACAGTGCCTTCGGGCCGAGAAAAAAAAAGTGTCCGTTTTCTCTGAGAAAGAGAACTCTGCCCCCCACTTTCTTTATGTCACTTTGGAGGAGGGTTTTGGCCCTGCAAGGGCAGCCACGGCTCTTTATTGTGTCACCTTGGGTCTGCGAGGAATCTTGATCCATACGGAATATCAGGAGGCAGCAGGGAGCAGAGTGCCTTAGGGCCGGGACACAAAAAGTGTCCCTTTTCTCTGAGAAAGAGAACTCTGCTCCCCAGATTCTTGATGTCAGTTTGGAGGAGGACAGTTTTGGCTCTACAAGGGCAACCAGGACCCTAGTCGGTGGCAGCTTGTGTCTCTGAGGGACCTTGCTGCCTGTGGAATTTGAAGAGGCGGCAGTCGACTCCCTGACAGGGGGCCTACTATACAAATGATGGCACTTTTCCACGTGAAAGAAAACTTAGGCACCCAGATTCATGATGTCTGTTTGGTGGAGCGGTTTTGCCCTACAAATGCAACCAGAGTCCTGGTTGATGGCAGCTTGTGTCAGCGAATAATCTTGATCCATACAGAATTTCAGGTAGCGTCCGGGAGCAGAGTGCCTTAGGGCCGGGAGAGAAAAAATGTCCCTTTTCTCTGAGAAAGAGAACTCTGCCCCCCAGTTTCTTGATGTCAGTTTGGAGGAGGGTTTTGGCCCTGCAAGGGCAGTCAGTGTCATTTTTGGTGGCAGCTTGGGTCTGCGAGGAATCTTAATCTGCGCAGAATTTTCGCAAGCGGCCGTCAACTCCCAGACATGGGGCCTCCAAAACAAACGATGGCACTTTTCCATGTTAAAGAAAACTCAGTCCCCCAGATGCATGATGCCAGTTTTTAGGAGGCATTTAGCCCTACATTTGCAGCCAGAGTTGTAGTTGATGTCAGCTTGGGTCTTGCAAGGATCTTTATACGTGTGGCATTTAAGATGGCGTCCGGGAGCAGAGTGCCTTAGAGCCGAGAAACAAAAAGTGTCCCTTTTCTCTGAGAAAGAGAACTCTGCCCCCCAGTTTCTTGATGTCAGTTTGGAGGAGGGTTTTGGCCCTGCAAGGGCTGTCAGTGTCCTTTTTGGTGGCAGCTCGGGTCTGCGAGGAATCTTAATCCATGCGGAATTTGAAGAGGCGGCAGTCGACTCCCAGACAGGGGGCCTATGATACAAAGAATGGCGCTTTTCCAAGTGAAAGAAAACTCAGTCCCCCAGATGCATGATGCCAGTTTTTAGGAGGCATTTAGCCCTACAATTGCAGCCAGAGTTCTAGTTGATGGCAGCTTGGGTCTGGGAAGGATCTTGATCCATACGGCATTTCAGGTGGCGTCCGGGATCAGAGTGCCTTAGGGCTGGGACACAAAAAGTGTCCCTTTTCTCTGAGAAAGAGAACTCTGCCCCCCACTTTCTTGATGTCAGTTTGGAGGAGGGTTTTGGCCCTGCAAGGGCAGCCAGGGCTCTTTATTGTGGCACCTTAGGTCTGCGAGGAATCATGATCCATACGAATTTTCAGGAGGCAGCAGGGAGTACAGTGCCTTTGGGCCGGGACACAGAAAGTGTCCCTTTTCTCTGAGAAAGAGAACTCTGCCCCCCAGTTTCTTGATGTCAGTTTGGAGGAGGGTTTTGGCCCTGCAAGGGCAGCCAGGGTCCTTGTCGGTGGCAGCTTGGGTCTGTGAGGGATCTTGATCCATACGGAATTTCAGGAGGCATCTGGGAGCACAGTGCCTTAGGGCCGGACACAAAAAGTGTCCCTTTTCTCTGAGAAAGAGAACTCTGCCCCCCACTTTCTTGATGTCAGTTTGGAGGAGGGTTTTGGCCCTGCAAGGGCAGCCAGGGTCCTTATCGGTGGCAGCTTTGGTCTGCGTGGAATCTTAATCCATGCGGAATTTCAGCATGCGGCAGTAAACTCCCAGATATGTGGCCTTCGATGAAACAATGGCGCATTTCCATGTGAAAGAAAATTCAGTCCCCCAGATGCATGATGCCAGTTTTTAGGAGGCATTTAGCCCTACAATTGCAGCCAGAGTTCAAGTTGATGGCAGCTTGGGTCTGGGAAGGATCTTGATCCATGTGGCATTTCAGGTGGCGTCCGAGGGGAAGAGTGTATTAGGGCCGGGACACAAAAAATGTCCATTTTCTCTGAGAAAGAGAACTCTGCCCCCCAGTTTCTTGATGTCAGTTTGGAGGAGGGTTTTGGCCCTGCAAGGGCAGCCAGGACTCTTTATTGTGGCACCTTGGGTCTATGAGAGGTCTTGATCCATACGGAATTTCAGGAGGCAGCAGGGAGCACAGTGCCTTAGGGCCAAGAAACAAAAAGTGTCCCTTTTCTCTAAGAAAGAGAACTGTGCCCCCCACTTTCTTGATTTCAGTTTGGAGGAGGGTTTTGGCCCTGCAAGGGCAGCCAGGCTCTTTATTGTCGCACCTTGGGTCTGCGAGGAATCTTGATCCATACTGATTTTCAGGAGGCAGCAGGGAGCAGATTGCCTTAGGGCCGGGATACAAAAAGTGTCCTTTTTGTCTGAGAAAGAGAACTCTGCCCCCCAGTTTCTTGATGTCAGTTTGGAGGAGGGTTTTGGCCGTGCAAGGGCAGCCAGGGTACTTGTCGGTGGCTGCTTGGGTCTGCGAGGAATCTTGATCCATACAGAATATCAGGAGGAGGCAGGGAGCACAGTGCCTTAGGCCCGGGACACAAAATGTGTCCCTTTTCTCTGAGAAAGAGAAGTCTGCCCTCCAGTTTCTTGATGTCAGTTTGGAGGAGGGTTTTGGCCCTGCAAGGCAGGCCAGGCGTCCTAGTCGTGCAGTATGGGTCTGTGAGGGGATCTTGCTCATGCGGAATTTGAAGAGGCGGCAGTCGACTCCCAGACAGGGGGCCTACGATTCATATGATGGCACTTTTCCACGTGAAAGAAAACTTAGGCCCCCAGATTCATGATGTCGGTTTGGAGGAGGGTTTTAGCCCTACAAATGCAACCAGCGTCCTGGTTGATGGCAGCTTGCGTCAGCAAAAGTTCTTGATTCATACTGAAATTCAGGTGGCGTCCGGGAGCAGAGTGCCTTAGGGCTGGGACACACAGAGTGTTCTTTTCTCTGAGAAAGAGAACTCTGCCCCCCACTTTCTTGATGTCAGTTTGGAGGAGGGTTTTGGCCCTGCAAGGGCAGCCAGGGTCCCTTTTGGTGGCAGCTTGGGTCTGTGAGGGATCTTGCTCCATGCGGAATTTGAAGAGGCGGCAGTCGACTCCCAGACAGGGGGCCTACGATACAAATGATGGCACTTTTCCACGTGAAAGAAAACTTTGGCCCCCAGATTCATGATATCGGTTTGGTGGAGGGTTTTAGCCCTACAAATGCATCAAGCGTCCTGGTTGATGGCAGCTTGCGTCAGCAAAAATTCTTGATCCATACCGATATTCAGGTGGCTTCCGGGAGCACAGTGCCTTAGGGCCGGGACACACAAAGTGTTCTTTTCTCTAAGAAAGAGAGCTCTGCCCCCCAGTTTCTTGATGTCAGTTTGGAGGAGGGTTTTGGCCCTGCAAGGGCAGCCAGGTTCCTTGTCGGTGGCAGCTTGGGTCTGCGAGGAATCTTAATCTGTGCGGAATTTCAGCATGAGGCTCTCAACTCCCAGATATGTGGCCTTCGATGCAAACAATGGCGCATTTCCAAGTGAAAGAAAACTCAGTCTCGGAAATACATGATGCCAGTTTTTAGGAGGCATTTAGCCCTACAATTGCAGCCAGAGTTCTAGTTGATGGCAGCTTGGGTCTGGGAAGGATCTTGATCCATGCAACATTTAATGTAGCGTCCGGGAGCAGAGTGCCTTAGGGCCGGGACACAAAAAGTGTCCCTTTTCTCTGAGAAAGAGAGCTCTGCCCCCCAGTTTCTTGATGTCAGTTTGGAGGAGGGTTTTGGCCCTGCAAGGGCAGCCAGGGTCCTTGTCGGTGGCAGCTTGGGTCTGTGAGGGATCTTGCTCCATGCGGAATTTGAAGAGGTGGCAGTTGACTCCCAGATAGAGGGCCTACGATTCATATGATGGCACTTTTCCACGTGAAAGAAAACTTCGGCCCCCAGATTCATGATGTCGGTTTGGTGGAGGGTTTTAGCCCTAGAAATGCAACCAGCGTCCTGGTTGATGGCAGCTTGCGTCAGCAAAAATTCTTGATCCATACGGAAATTCAGGGGGCGTCCGGGAGCAGAGTGCCTTAGGGCCGGGACACACAAAGTGTTCTTTTCTCTGAGAAAGAGAAGTCTGCCCCCAGTTTCTTGATGAAAGTTTGGAGGAGGGTTTGGCCCAGCAAGGGCAGCCAGGGTCCTTCTTGGTGGTAGCTTGGGTCTGCGAGGAATCTTGATTCCATACGGAATTTCAGGAGGCAGCAGGGAGCAGAGTGCCTGAGGCCGAGAAAACAAAATTGTCCCTTTTCTCTGAGAAAGAGAACTCTGCCCCCCACTTTCTTGATGTCAGTTTGGAGGAGTTTTTTGGCTTTGTAAGGGCAGCCAGGGTCCGTGTCGGTGGCAGCTTGAGTCTGTGAGGGATCTTGCTCCATGCGGAATTTGAAGAGGCGGCAGTCGACTCCAAGACAGGGGGCCTACGATACAAATGATGGCACTTTTCCACGTGAAAGAAAACTTTGGCCCCCAGATCCATGATATCGGTTTTGGTGGAGGGTTTTAGCCCTACAAATGCAACCAGCGTCCTGGTTGATGGCAGCTTGCGTCAGCAAAATTCTTGATTCATACTGAAATTCAGGTGGCTTCCGGGAGCACAGTGCCTTAGGGCCGGGACACACAAAGTGTTCTTTTCTCTAAGAAAGAGAGCTCTGCCCCCCAGTTTCTTGATGTCAGTTTGGAGGAGGGTTTTGGCCCTGCAAGGGCAGCCAGGGTCCTTGTCGGTGGCAGCTTGGGTCTGCGAGGAATCTTAATCTGTGCGGAATTTCAGCATGCGGCTGTCAACTCCCAGATATGTGGCCTTCGATGCAAACAATGGCGCATTTCCAAGTGAAAGAAAACTCAGTCTCGAAAATCCATGATGCCAGTTTTTAGGAGGCATTTAGCCCTACAATTGCAGCCAGAGTTCTAGTTGATGGCAGCTTGGGTCTGGGAAGGATCTTGATCCATACGGAATTTCACGTGGCGTCCGGGAGCAGAGTGTCTTAGGGCTGGGACACAAAAAGTGTCCCTTTTCTCTGAGAAAGAGAACTCTGCCCCCCACTTTCTTGATGTCAGTTTGGAGGAGGGTTTTGGCCCTGCAAGGGCAGCCAGGGTCCTTGTCGGTGGCAGCTTGGGTCTGCGAGGAATCTTGATCCATACGGAATATCAGGAGGAAGCAGGGAGCACTGAGCCTTAGGGCCGGGACAAGAAAAGTGTCCCTTTTCTCTGAGAAAGAGAACTCTGCCCCCCAGTTTCTTGATGTCAGTTTGGAGGAGGTTTTGGCCCTGCAAGGGCAGCCAGGGTCCTTGTTGGTGGCAGCTTGGGTCTGCGAGGAATCTTAATCCATGCGGAATTTCAGCATGCGGCTGTCAACTCCTAGATATGTGGCCTTCGATACAAACAATGGCGCTTTTCCATGTGAAAGAAAACTCAGTCCCCCAGATCCATGATGCCAGTTTTTAGGAGGCATTTATCCCTCCAATTGCAGCCAGACTTCTAGTTGATGGCAGGTTGGGTCTGGGAAGGATCTTGATCCATGCGGTATATCAGGAGGTAGCAGGGGCACAGTGCCTTAGGGCCGGGACACAAAAAGTGTCCCTTTTCTCTGAGAAAGAGAACTCTGCCCCCCAGTTTCTTGATGTCAGTTTGGAGGAGGGTTTTGGCCCTGCAAAGGCAGCCAGGGTCCTTGTCGGTGGCAGCTTGGGTCTGTGAGGGTTCTTGCTCAATGCGGAATTTGAAGAGGCGGCAGTCGACTCCCAGACAGGGGGCCTACGATACAAATGATGGCACTTTTCCACGTGAAAGAAAACTTAGGCCCCCAGATTCATGATGTCGGTTTGGTGTAGGGTTTTAGCCCTACAAATGCAACCAGAGTCCTGGTTGATGGCAGCTTGCGTCAGCGAATAATCTTGATCCATACGGAAATTCAGGTGGCGTCCGGGAGCACAGTGCTATAGGGCCACGACAAAAAAAGTGCACTTTTCTCTGAGAAAGAGAACTCTGCCCCCCAGTTTCTTGATGTCAGTTTGGAGGAGGGTTTTGGCCCTGCAAAGGCAGCCAGGGTCCTTGTCGGTAGCGACTTGGGTCTGCGAGGAATCTTAATCCATGCGGAATTTCAGCACTCGGCTGTCAACTCCCAGATATGTGGCCTTCGATTCAAACAATGGCGCTTTTCCATGTAAAAGAAAACTCAGTCCTCCAGATGCATGATGCCAGTTTTTAGGAGGCATTTAGCCCTACAATTGCAGCCAGAGTTCTAGTTGATGGCAGCTTGGGTCTGGGAAGGATCTTGATCCATGTGGCTATTCAGGTGGCGTCCGGGAGCAGAGTGCCTTAGGGCCGGGACACAAAAAGTGTTCTTTTTCTCTGAGAAAGAGAACTCTGCCCCCCACTTTCTTGATGTCAGTTTGGAGGAGGGTTTTGGCCCTGCAAGTGCAGCCAGGGCTCTTTATTGTGGCACCTTGGGTCTGCTAGGAATCTTGATCCATAGGAATTTTCAGGAGGCAGCAGGGAACAGAGTGCCTTAGGGCCGGGACACCAAAAGTGTCCCTTTTCTCTGAGAAAGAGAAGTCTGCCCCCCACTTTCTTGATGTCAGTTTGGAGGAGGGTTTTGGCCCTGCAAGGGCAGCCTGGGTGTTTCTCGGTGGCAGCTTGGGTCTGTGAGGGATCTTGCTCCATGCGGAATTTGAAGAGGCGGCAGTCGACTCACAGACAGGGGGCCTACGATACAAATGATGGCACTTTTCCACGTGAAAGAAAACTTAGGCCCCCAGATTCATGATATCTGTTTGGTGGCGGGTTTTAGCCCTACAAATGCAACCAGAGTCCTGGTTGATGGCAGCTTGCGTCAGCGAATAATCTTGATCCATACGGAAATTCAGGTGGCGTCCGGGAGCAAGTGCCTTAGGGCCGGGACACAAAAAGTGTCCCTTTTCTCTGAGAAAGAGAACTCTGCCCCCCAGTTTCTTGATGTCAGTTTGGAGGAGGGTTTTGGCCCTGCAAGGGCAGCCAGGGTCCTTGTTGTTGGCACCTTGGGTCTGCAAGGAATCTTAATCCATGTGGAATTTCAGCATGGCGGCAGTCAACTCCAATATGTGGCCTTCGATCAACAATGGCGCTTTTCATGTGAAGAAAAATCAGTCCCCCAGATGCATATGATGCCAGTTTAGGAGGCATTTATCCTCAATTTGGCAGAGTTTCTAGTTGATGGCAGCTGGGTCTGGAAGGATCTTGATCAGCGGCATTTCGGTGGCGTCCGGAAGCAGAGTGCCTTAGGGCCACGACAAAAAAAGTGTCCGTTTTCTCTGAGAAAGAGAACTCTGCCCCCCAGTTTCTTGATGTCAGTTTGGAGGAGGGTTTTGGCCCTGCAAGGGCAGCCAGGGTCCTTGCCGGTGGCAGCTTGGGTCTGCGAGGAATCTTGATCCATACGGAATTTGAGGAGGCAGCAAGAAGCACAGCGCCTGAGGGCCGAGAAATAAAAAGTGTCCCTTTTCTCTGAGAAAGAGAACTCTGCCCCCCACTTTCTTGATGTCAGTTTGGAGGAGGGTTTTGGCCCTGCAAGGGCAGCCAGGGTCCTTCTCGGTGGCAGCTTCGGTCTGTGAGGGATCTTGCTCCATGCGGAATTTGAAGAGGCGGCAATCGACTCCCAGACAGGGGGCCTACGATACAAATGATGGCACTTTTCCACGTGAAAGATAACTTAGGCCACCAGATTCGTGATATCGGTTTGGTGGGGGGTTTTGGCCCTACAAATGCAACCAGAGTCCTGGTTGATGGCAGCTTGCGTCAGCGAATAATCTTGATTCATACGGAAATTCAGGTGGCGTCCGGGAGCAGAGTGCCTTAGGGCCGGGACACAAAAAGTGTCCGTTTTCTCTGAGAAAGAGAACTCTGCCCCCCAGTTTCTTGATGTCAGTTTGGAGGAGGGTTTTGGCCCTGCAAGGGCAGCCAGGGTCCTTATTGGTGGCAGCTTGGGTCTGTGAGGAATATTAATCGATGATGAATTTCAACAAGCGGCTGTCAACTCCCAGATATGTGGCCTTTGATTTAAACAATGGCGCATTACCAAGTGAAAGAAAACTCAGTCCCCCAGATGCATGATGCCAGTTTTTAGGAGGCATTTAGCCCTACAATTGCAGCCAGAGTTCTAGTCGATGGCAGCTTGGGTCTGGGAAGGTTCTTGATCCATGCGGCATTTCAGGTAGCGATCGAGACGCAGAGTGCCTTGGGGCGGGACACAAAAAGTGTCCGTTTTCTCTGAGAAGGAACTCACCCCACTTTCTTGATATCCCGGTTTGGAGGAGGTTTTGGCCTGCAAGGTAGCCAGGAGTCCCTTGTCGGTGGCAGCTGGGCTCTGCGAGGAATCTTGATCCATGCGGAATTTCAGGAGGCATCCGGGAGCACAGTGCCTTAGGGCCGGGACACATAAAGTGTCCCTTTCCTCTGAGAAAGAGAACTCTGCCCCCCAGTTTCTTGATGTCAGTTTGGAGGAGGGTTTTGGCCCTGCAAGGGCAGCCAGGGCTATTTATTGTGGCAGCTTGGGTCTGCGAGGAATCTTGATCCATACGAATTTTCAGGAGGCAGCAGGGAGCGGAGTGCCTTAGGGCCGGGATACAGAAAGTGTCCGTTTTCTCTGAGATAGAGACCTCTGCACCCCAGTTTCTTGATGTATGTTTGGAGGAGGGTTTTGGCCCTGCAAGGGCAGCCAGGGTCCTTGTTGGTGGCGGCTTGGGTCTGCGAGGACTCTTAATCTGTGCGGAATTTCAGCATGAGGCTGTAAACTCCCAGATATGTGGCCTTCGATACAAACAATGGCGCTTTTCCAAGTGAAAGAAAACTCAGTCCCCCAGATGCATGATGCCAGTTTTTAGGAGGCATTTAGCCCTACAATTGCAGCCAGAGTTCTAGTTGATGGCAGCTTGGGTCTGGGAAGGTTCTTGATCCATGCGGCATTTCAGGTAGCGTCCGGGAGGAGAGTGCCTTAGGGCCGGGACACAAAAAGTGTCTGTTTTCTCTGAGAAAGAGAACTCTGCCCCCCACTTTCTTGATGTAAGTTTGGAGGAGGGTTTTGGCCCTGCAAGGGCAGCCAGGGTCCTTCTCGGTGGCAGCTTAGGGCTGTGAGGGATCTTGATCCATGCGGAATTTCAGGAGGCAGCAGGGAGCACAGTGCCTTAGGGCCGGGACACAAAAAGTGTCCCTTTCCTCTAAGAAAGAGAACTCTGCCCCCCAGTTTCTTGATGTCAGTTTGGAGGAGGGTTTTGGCCCTGCAAGGGCAGCCAGGGCTCTTTATTGTGGTACCTTGGGTCTGCAAGGAATCTTGATCCATACGAATTTTCAGGAGGCAGCAGGGAGCGGAATGCCTTAGGGCCGGGATACAGAAAGTGTCCGTTTTCTCTGAGATAGAGACCTCTGCCCCCCAGTTTCATGATGTATGTTTGGAGGAGGGTTTTGGCCCTGCAAGGGTAGCCAGGGTCCTTCTCGGTGGCAGCTTGGGTCTGTGAGGGATCTTGCTCCATGCGGAATTTGAAGAGGCGGCAGTCGACTCCCAGACAGGGGGCCTACGATACATATGATGGCACTTTTCCACGTGAAAGAAAACTTAGGCCCCCAGATTTCATGATGTCGGTTTGGTGGAGGGTTTTAGCCCTACAAATGCAACCAGAGTCCTGGTTGATGGCAGCTTGCGTCAGCAAAAATCTTGATCCATACCGAAATTCAGGTGGCGTCCGGGAGCAGAGTGCCTTAGGGCCACGACAAAACAAGTGTCCTTTTCTCTGAGAAAGAGAGCTCTGCCCCCCAGTTTCTTGATGTCAGTTTGGAGGAGGGTTTTGGCCCTGCAAGGGCAGCCAGGGTCCTTCTTGGTGGCAGCTTGGGTCTGCGAGGAATCTTAATCTGTGCGGAATTTCAACATGAGGCAGTCAACTCCCAGATATGTGGCCTTGTATGCAAACAATGGCATGGCGCTTTTCCATGTGAAAGAAAACTCAGTCCCCCAGATGCATCATGCCAGTTTTTAGGAGGCATTTAGCCCTACATTTGCAGCCAGAGTTCTAGTTGATGGCAGCTTGGGTCTGGGAAGGATCTTGATCAATGTGGCATTTCAGGTGGCGTACGGGAGCAGAGTGCCTTAGGGCCGGGGCACAAAATGTGTCCCTTTTCTCTGAGAAATAGAAGTCTGCCCCCCAGTTTCTTGATGTCAGTTTGGAGGAGGGTTTTGGCCCTGCAAGGGCAGCCAGGGTCCTTGTCGGTGGCAGCTTGGGTCTGTGAGGGATCTTGATCCATGCGGAGTTTCAGCAGGCATCCTGGAGCACAATGCCTTAGGGCCAGGACACAAAAAATGTTCCTTTTCTCTGAGAAAGAGAACTCTGCCGCCCAGTTTCTTGATGTCAGTTTGGAGGAGGGTTTTGGCCCTGCAAGGGCAGCCAGGGTCCTTGTCGGTGGCAGCTTCGGTCTGTGAGGAATCTTGCTCCATACAGAATATCAGGAGGAAGCAGGGAGCACAGTTCCTTAGGGCCGGGAAGCAGAAAGTGTCCCTTTTCTCTGAGAATGAGAAGTCTGCCCACCCACTTTCCTGATGTCAGTTTGGAGGAGGGTTTTGGCCCTGCAAGGGCAGCCAGGGTCCTTGTAGGTGGCAGCTTGGGTCTGCGAGGAATCCTGATCCATACGGAATATCAGGAGGAAGCAGGGAGCTCTGTGCCTTAGGGCCGGGACAAGAAAAGTGTCCCTTTCCTCTGAGAAAGAGATCTCTGCCCCCCAGTTTCTTGATGTCAGTTTGGAGGAGGGTTTTGGCCCTGCAAGGGCAGCCAGGGTCCTAGTCGGTGGAAGATTGGGTCTGTGAGGGATCTTGATCCATACGGAATTTCAGGAGGCAGCAAGGAGCACAGTGCCTTAGGGCCGAGAAACAAAAAGTGTCCCTTTTCTCTGAGAAAGAGAACTCTGCCCCCCAGTTTCTAGATGTCAGTTTGGAGGAGGGTTTTGGCCCTGCAAGGGCAGCCAGGGCCCTTGTCGGTTACTGCTTGGGTCTGCGAGGAATCTTGATCCATACGGAATATCAGGAGGAAGCAGGGAGCACAGTGCCTTAGGGCCGGGACACAAAAAGTGTCCCTTTTCTCTTTGAGAAAGAGAACTCTGCCCCCAGTTTCTTGATGTCAGTTTGGAGGAGGGTTTTGGCCCTGCAAGGGCAGCCAGGGTCCTTGTCTGTGGCTGCTTGGGTCTGCGAGGAATCTTGATCCATACGGAATATCAGGAGGAAGCAGGGAGCACAGAGCCTTAGGGCCGGGACACAAAAAGTGTCCCTTTTCTCTGAGAAAGAGAACTCTGCCCCCCACTTTCTTGATGTCAGTTTGGAGGAGGGTTTTGGCCCTGCAAGGGCAGCCAGGGTCCTTTTTGTGGCAGCTTGGGTCTGTGAGGGATCTTGCTCCATGCGGAATTTGAAGAGGCGGCAGTCGACTCCCAGACAGGGGGCCTACGATACATATGATGGCACTTTTCACGTGAAAGAAAACTTAGGCCCCCAGATTTATGATGTCGGTTTGGTGGAGGGTTTTAGCCCTACAAATGCAACCAGAGTCCTGGTTGATGGCTAGCTTGCCCATCAGCGAAGTCTTGATTCCATCGGAAATTTTCAGGTGGCGTCCGGGAGCAAGAGTGCCTTAGGGCCGGGATACAAAAAGTGTCCTTTTCTTTGAGAAAGAGAACTCTGCCCCCAGTTCTTGATGTCAGTTTGGAGGAGGGTTTTGGCCTGCAAGGGCAGTCAGTGTCCTTCTTGGTGGCAGCTTGGGGTCTGCGAGGAATCTTAATCTGTGCGGAATTTCAGCATGAGGCAGACAACTCCCAGATATGTGGCCTTCGATGCAAACAATGGCGCATTTCCACGTGGAAGAGAACTCAGTCCCCCAGATGCATGATGCCAGTTTTTAGGAGGCATTTAGCCCTACAATTGCAGCCAGAGTTCTAGTTGATGGCAGTTTGAGTCTGGGAAGGATCTTGATCCATGTGGCATTTCAGGTGGCGTCCGAGGGGAAGAGTGCCTTAGGGCCGGGACACAAAAAGTGTCCCTTTTCTCTGAGAAAGAGAACTCTGAGCCCCAGTTTCTTGATGTCAGTTTGGAGGAGGGTTTTGGCCCTGCAAGGGCAGCCAGGGTCCTTGTCGGTGGCAGCTTGGGTCTGCGAGGAATCTTGATCCATACGGAATTTCAGGAGGCAGCAGGGAGCAGAGTGCTTAGGGCCCAAAAAGTGTTTTCTCTGAGAAAGAGAACTCTGCCCCCCAGTTTCTTGATGTCAGTTTGGAGGAGGGTTTTGGCCCTGCAAGGGCAGCCAGGACTCTTTATTGTGGCACCTTGGGTCTATGAGGGGTCTTGATCCATACAAATTTTGAGGAGGCAGCAGGGAGCACAGTGCCTTAGGGCTGAGATACAAAAAGTGTCCATTTCATCTGAGAAAGAGAACTCTGCCCCCCACTTTCTTGATGTCAGTTTGGAGGAGGGTTTTGGCCCTGCAAGGGCAGCCAGGGTCCCTGTCAGTTGCTGCTTGTGTCTGTGAGGGATCTTGCTCCATGCGGAATTTGAAGAGGCGGCAGTCGACTCCCAGACAGGGGGCCTACGATACAAATGATGGCACTTTTCCACGTGAAAGAAAACTTAGGCCCCCAGATTCATGATGTCGGTTTGGTGGAGGGTTTTAGCCCTACAAATGCAACCAGAGTCCTGGTTGACGGCAGCTTGCGTCAGCGAATAATCTTGATCCATACGGAATTTCAGGTGGCGTCCGGGAGCACAGTGCCTTAGGGCCGGGACACAAAAAGTGTCCGTTTTCTCTGAGAAAGAGAGCTCTGCCCCCCAGTTTCTTGATGTCAGTTTGGAGGAGGGTTTTGGCCCTGCAAGGGCAGCTAGGGTCCTTCTCGGTGGCAGCTTGGGTCTGCGAGGAATCTTGATCCATACGGAATTTCAGGAGGCAGCAGGGAGCACAGTGCCTGAGCGCCGAGAAACAAAAAGTGTCCCTTTCCTCTGAGAAAGAGAAGTCTGCCCCCTAGTTTCTTGATGTCAGTTTGGAGGAGGGTTTTGGCCCTGTAAGGGCAGCCAGGGTCCTAGTCGGTGGCAGCTTGGGTCTGTGAGGGATCTTGCTCCATGCGGAGTTTGAAGAGGCGGCAGTCGACTCCCAGACAGAAGGCCTACGATTCATATGATGGCACTTTTCCACGTGAAAGAAAACTTAGGCCCCCAGACTCATGATGTCTGTTTGGTGGAGGGTTTTGGCTTTACAAATGCAACCAGAGTCCTGGTTGATGGCCGCTTGCATCAGCGAATAATCTTGATCCATACGGAATTTCAGGTGGCGTCCGGGAGCAGAGTGCCTTAGGGCCGGGACACAAAAAGTGTCCCTTTTCTCTGAGAAAGAGAACTCTGCCCCCCAGTTTCTTGATGTCAGTTTGGAGGAGGGTTTTGGCCCTGCAAGGGCAGCCAGGGTCTCTGTCGGTGGCAGCTTGGGTCTGCGAGGAATCTTGATCCATACGAATTTTCAGGAGGAAGCAGGGAGCAGAGTGCCTTAGGGCCGGGATACAAAAAGTGTCCCTTTTCTCTGAGAAAGAGAGCTCTGCCCCCCAGTTTCTTGATGTCAATTTAGAGGAGGGTTTTGGCCCTGCAAGGGCAGCCAGGGTCCTGGTCGGTGGCAGCTTGGGTCTGCAAGGTATCTTGATCCATACGAATTTTCAGGAGGAAGCAGGGAGCAGAGTGCCATAGGGCCGAGAAACAAAAAGTGTCCCTTTCCTCTAAGAAAGAGAACTCTGCCCCCCACTTTCTTGATGTCAGTTTGGAGGAGGGTTTTGGCCCTGCAAGGGCAGCCAGGGCTCTTTATTTTGGCACCTTGGGTCTGCGAGGAATCTTGATCCATACGAATTTTCTGGAGGCAGCAGGAAGCACAGGTCCTTCGGGCTGGGATACAAATAGTGTCCGTTTCCTCTTAGAAAGAGAACTCTGCCCCCCAGTTTCTTGATGTAAGTTTGGAGGAGGGTTTTGGCCCTGCAAGGGCAGCCAGGGTCCCTGTCAGTGGCTGCTTGGGTCTGTGAGGGATCTTGCTCCATGCGGAATTTGAATAGGCGGCAGTCGACTCCCACACATGGAGCCTACGATACAAATGATGGCACTTTTCCACGTGAAAGAAAACTTAGGCCCCCAGAGTCATAATGTCGGTTTGGTGGAGGGTTTTGGCCCTACAAATGCAACCAGAGTCCTGGTTGATGGCATCTTGCGTCAGCAAAAATCTTGATCCATACGGAAATTCAGGTGGCGTCCGGGAGCAGAGTGCCTTAGGGCCGGGACACAAAAAGTGTCCCTTTTCTCTGAGAAAGAGAACTCTGCCCCCCAGTTTCTTGATGTCAGTTTGGAGGAGGGTTTTGGCCCTGCAAGGGCAGTCAGTGTCCTTTTTTGTGGCAGCCTAAGTCTGTGAGGAATCTTAATCCATGCGGAATTTCAGCATGCGGCTGTCAACTCCCAGATATGTGGCCTTCGATCAAACAATGGCGCTTTTCCATGTGAAAGAAAACTCAGTCCCCCAGATGCATGATGCCAGTTTTAGGAGGCATTTAGCCCTACAATTGCAGCCAGAGTTCTAGTTGATGGCAGCTTGGGTCTGGGAAGGATCTTGATCCATGCGGCATTTCAGGTGGCGTCCGGGAGCAGAGTGCCTTAGGGCCGGGACACAAAAAGTGTCCCTTTTCTCTGATAAAGAGAACTCTGCCCCCCACTTTCTTGATGTCAGTTTGGAGGAGGGGTTTTGCCCTGCAAGGGCAGCCAGGGTTCTTCTCGGTAGCCAGTCTGCGTGGTGTGAATCATCCGGTACTGAATTTCAGCAGGCAGCAGGGAGAACAGTGCCTTAGGGCCGGGATACAAAAAAGTGTCCCTTTTCTCTGAGAAAGAGAACTCTGCCCCCCAGTTTCTTGATGTCAGTTTGGAGGAGGGTTTTGGCCCTGCAAGGGCAGCCAGGGTCCTTGTCGGTGGCAGCTTGGGTCTGTGAGGGTTCTTGCCCCATGCGGAATTTGAACATGCGGCAGTCGACTCCCAGACAGGGGGCCTACGATACAAATCATGGCACTTTTCCACGTGAAAGAAAACTTAGGCCCCCAGATTCATGATGTCGGTTTGGTGGAGGGTTTTAGCCCTACAAATGCAACCAGAGTGCTGGTTGATGGCAGCTTGCGTCAGCAAACAATCTTAATCCATACGGAAATTCAGGTGGCAGCAGGGAGCACAGTGCCTTAGGGCCGGGACACAAAAAGTGTTCTTTTCTCTGAGAAAGAGAACTCTGCCCCCCAGTTTCTTGATGTCAGTTTGGAGGAGGGTTTTGGCCCTACAAATGCAACCAGAGTCCTGGTTGATGGCATCTTGCCACAGCGAGGAATCTTGATCCATACGGAATTTCAGGAGGCAGCAGGGAGCAGAGTGCCTGAGGGTCGAGAAACAAAAAGTGTCCCTTTTCTCTGAGAAAGAGAACTCTGCCCCCCAGTTTCTTGATGTCAGTTTGGAGGAGGGTTTTGGCCCTGCAAGGGCAGCCAGGGCCCTAGTCGGTGGCAGCTTGGG